>CM039722.1:12798167-12895667 GCA_022539455.1 Dendrobium nobile
GTGTACGTGGTGGTTTATGTGTCCGGATCCCTACGCTTTTTGTGCATTTTTTGTGCCCTTTTTTTGCACTTTTGATGTATTTTTGCAAAATCAGCTATTATGCAATTTTAATTGCATATTTGGTTTTTTTTTGCAAAAATATATTAAAAGCCCACAAAAAGTGCAGGGATTCGGACACAAATTTATGTCTGATGATCAAACCTAATAATTTCTTCTACATCGGAGGCCAGTGAAGTCCATCTTGAGAACCAAAAAAGGAATCCTATGTATGGCGTGTTATAACGAATCCAATAGTTCGAAGAGGCTGAAGGATGATGCAGATATGAAAAAAATATTATAAATGTCATAAAAAGTAATACCAATATTATTTCCAATTATTTTCTTAGGAAGACAAAACTATTCATTCATGAAAACGAAGTAGATTAAAATATTAGATCAACTGGATAGATTTACAATTAGCCACAAATATTTTATTTTACTTTTTTTTTAGAGAAAAGCTTAATCGGGTATATTCACTAGGCTTTTAATCTCTTTGAATCTTTTTTTTTGTTTTATTTTATATATCATAAATAGGTATTTATTTTGACAGTACAATATTATATTTTTCACTAATAATTAAATTTTATTAAGGTATCTAATGAGATTTAAAAAAAAATTAGTATCACAAGAAATCTATTGTAATTCAAATATGAATAAAAAAATGACTAAATTATAGTTTATTGTATAATAAAGAGCATAGAAGCTAGCTTGATAAATGACATGAGGTTATTTAATTTTTTTTTTTCAAACAAAAAAATAATGGATTCACAAAACATTAAATTTTTATTTGTTAATTTGACAATTCACTAATTAAGAACATGAATAAACAAAATATAAAGATTTAAAATACAAAAGTTGAATAATTGCTAAATGATTAATGCGAAGGTTTTAATCATTTAGCAATTATTCAACTTTTGTATTTTAAATCTTTATATTTTGTTTATTCTTGTTCTCAATTAGTGAATTGTCAAATTAACAAATAAAAATTTAATGTTTTGTGGATCTATGATTTTTTCATTTAAAAAAAATCAAATAGACTCATGTCATTTATCAGGCTAGCTTATGTGCTCTTTATTATACAATAAACTATAATTAAGTCATTTTTTATTATTAATATTTGAATTATAATAGATTTCTTGCGACACTAATTTTTTTTAAATCTCATTAGATACCTTAACAAAATTTAATTATTAATAAAAAAAACATAATATTGTACTGTCAAATAGATATCTTATGATACATAAAATAAGATAAAAAAAAAGATTCAAAGAGATTAAAAGCTTAGTGAATATGTCCGGTTAAGCTTTTCTCTAAAAAAAAGTAAAATAATAATAATTTATGGCTAATTGTAAATCTATCCATTTAATCTAATATTGTGATCTACTTCGTCTTCATGAATGGATAGTTCTGCCTTCCTTAGAAAATAATTGGCAATAATACTGGTATTGTTTTTTATGACATTTATAATATTTTTTTTCATATTTATAGTGTCCTTCAACCTCTTCGCACTATTAGATTTGTTATAACACGCGAGACATAGGATTCATTTTAGGTTCACAAGATGGATTTCACTGGCCTCTGATGCAGGAGAAATTATTAGGTCCAGTCATCAGACCTAAATATGTGTCCGGAACCTAGCGCTTTTTGTACGCTTTTGATATATTTTTATAAAAGAAATAATAAATACGTAATAAATGATTAATGCGAAGGTGCAAAGATATTTAATTTAGCTTTCTAGCTCTATATGAAGATCCAATACACTAATAGATGAGAGAGAGGTGCACAAGTCATAAGAAGCACCAAGATTTTTATGTGAAAACCCTTGGAAAGGACTAATGATTCTACTAGTGTTTGTAGGTTGATTTAGACCAAACAAACTTCATTTCCTAATGATTATTCAAAGCACTCACTCTCCAACACCCTTCAAGACATACACTTCCTTTATCTCATAAAATTCGTCAATGCATTATCATTGGAATACATGAGTTAATATGTTTCAATGAGATTATATAGTTAAGTGAATTTTACCTGCTCATATAAATAATCATTCAAATAAAAAGTCTTAAATAAATGTACTCATCTTGAATGAAAACATTCACTAGTCTAGCTAATAGGGGTAAGACTTGGTCATAACAGGAATTTATAACTTTAAGTCATTTCAAACACAAAATCTGACATCTCATCATTTCTTTCCAAGTACAATGATAAAAAAGTAAATGCAAGACCTAATATATCAATTCCAAAAATAATATATAATACCTTTATATTCTTTGCTGAAGATGATTCAGTGGAATTAATTAAAATAATTTGCTTGAATGGGATTTCACGTGAGAAAAGAAGGGGTAGAGGAGGACGGTTCGTGAGAGAGAGATTGCTCTTACCTTGACTTCTTGAGAACTAAGAGAGGCGGGCTGTGCGTGTGAGGTCACGGGAGGAGTCCGGTTCTGTATATGCGAATGGAGAGGAAGCTTCGGTTCTTCGCTTAGGTTGTGCCAATGAGAGAGAGGCAGAGAGCAGTTCTTAAAAAAAAAAGAGATCGTGAGAGATGGGAGGCTTTGATTTTTACGAAAATGGGAGGAGTGGTTCTGCTCTGTGAACTGAGAGCATGGGTCGGTAGTTTCATTCTGTGCGAATCAATTGAAGACGGAGCGGGAGCAGTTTTGTGAATCAGAGAGTGGGAGAGGGAGAGTGGGTGGTTATGGGTTGTTGCTGAACCCTTCGACCATGGACCGTTCGTTGGACATTTGAAGGCCTTAATGATTTCAGAATTCGGTGATCTTGGGCTCATTGGATTCGTCTCGTCGAGCCGTTCGATTCAAGTATAAGCTCGTCAAAATCGGAGACCGTTTGGTAACTCAAATTGCGGTTTGAACCTTCCAACAACGCTTTGAGCCCTTGATTCGGACTCATTTGGGCTCGGATTGGGTTGATCTTGGTGTCGTTGGGTTCGGTTAGACTAGCCCTAATTCTTATTTCGTTTTGGTTTTAATAATGTTAATCATTTCTTTGAATCAATTTCAGTCTTAATTGGTCTAAATGAAACTATCTATCTCTCAATTCAAATAGAGGGCTAGGATTAAAGAAAGATTTAAAGGTTGATTCGATTTGATCGAAAAATTAAATCCGACTTTATTAGAAAGAAATTTGGGTTTGATTGGTGAGTTGATTTGAGCCCAATAATGTATTAATTTGATCGAAAATAAATTAGATTGAGTCGATCGACATCGACGAATCAAAAATCGAGCTTGCTTTGAGTTCATTTGGAGTTGAATTAAAATTGTATTGAATTGATTTTGATTCGAGTTGAATGATAGGTCTGAGTCGATGCTATGTCAGTGGGCATCCACCTAAGGGATAACCTATGGGCGACGTCTATGCTAGGTTACGAAGACCTAGGCGCTAGAGTTGAATTCTAGGGAAATTAACCTCGAATAATGAGGTCAACAAATGGACCCCCAATAGGCATGTTTATAAACTTGCCAAAGTTTATCGTGCGTATTGGCGTTGACCGAAACTATTAACTAGATCCTGAGTTGAAGTTGAAGATCTGAATATACAATTTGAAAAGATTTTGATGTTTGATAGAAAATCAAAATAAAAGTTGACAGAGATTTGAGTTGATTAATTGAAAGATTTGGATTGATTAATATGATTTAAAAGTCGATAATGACAATGATAGCTTCAGCAAATAATTACTAATGAAATTAGTATCATTTAATAAAGCCAAGATATTGAAAAGTTGAATGTTATGATTTGAATGTAGTTTGGAAGGAATGTAAGAGTTGATGTGATTTTGTTTTGAAAATGATTTTGGTAAGACTAGAGTCTTCTTTCTAGTCCAAGAGAAAGGAAGCCACCAAGGGGGCACTTACACCTAACTCAACAAACTAGAGGGCATCTTCTAAGAAAAGAGAGCAACCTATGGAATAGATTATATCTAATCTTAGAAGGTTTAAAATATTTAAGTTTTACACTAGGATGGTGCCACGAGGGGCGTTCTCCAACTCTGGCGGATGATCGTAAGGAAAGGATGCCTAAGTGTGGGGACTCACACCTAACCTTAGAGGATCAGAAGATCATATGAAAAGGAAGCCTAAGTGTGGGGACTCACACCTAATCATAGATGATCGATTTAAGATTTAAAATTTACACTAGGATGGTGCCACGAGGGGTATTCTCCAACTCTAGCGGATGATCGTAAGGAAAGGATGCCTAAGTGTGGGGACTCACACCTAACCTTAGAGGATCAGAAGATCATTTGAAAAGGAAGCCTAAGTGTGGGGACTCACACCTAATCATAGAGGATCGATTTAAGATTTAAGATTTACACTAGGATGGTGCCACGAGGGGCGTTCTCCAACTCTAGCAGATGATCGTAAGGAAAGGATGCCTAAGTGTGGGGACTCACACCTAACCTTAGAGGATCGGATGATCATATGGAAAGGAAGCCTAAGTGTGGGGACTCACACCTAACCATAGAGGATCGATTTAAGATTTAAGATTTAATGAAGAGAAGATGCCACTAGGGATGCTTATACTTCACTTCGGGATGTCAATAGGATGTCGTAAAAGCGGACTTAGACCTAATGACAGTTTAAGATTTACAATTTAATGAAGAGAAGATGCCGCTGGGGATGCTTATACTTCTCCTCGGGATGAAGATTAGGATGCCACTAGGGATGCTTATTCCTAACTTCAAGAATGTCAATAGGATGCCGTAGGAGGACTTATACCTAAAGACGGATTTAAGATTTAAAATTTAATGAAGAGAAGATGCCGTTGTGGATGCTTATACTTCTCCTCGGGATGAAGATTAGGATGCCACTAGGGATGCTTACTCCTAACTTCAAAGATGTCAATAGGTTGCCGTAGGAGGACTTAGACCTAAAGACAGATTTAAACTGAATTGGCTGCCGTAAGAGCGGACTTAAGCTAGAAAGCCAATAGGATGCCGTAAAAGCGGACTTAGACCTAAAGACTGATTTAAACAGGATTGGCTGCCGTAAGAGTGGACTTAAGCCAGAAAGCCAATAGGATGCCGTAAAAGCGGACTTAGACCTAAAGACTGATTTAAACAAGATTGGGCCGTAAGAGCGGACTTAAGCCAGAAAGCCAATAGGATGCTGTAAAAGCGGACTTAGACCTAAAGACTGATTTAAACAGGATTGGCTGCCGTAAGAGCGGACTTAAGCCAGAAAGCCAATAGGATGCCGTAAAAGCGGACTTAGACCTAAAGACTGATTTAAACAGGATTGGCTGCCGTAAGAGCGGACTTAAGCCAATAGGATGCCGTAAAAGCGGACTTAGACCTAAAGACTGATTTAAACAGGATTGGCTGCCGTAAGAGCGGACTTAAGCCAGAAAGCCAATAGGATGCCGTAAAAGCGGACTTAGACCTAAAGACTGATTTAAAGAGGTTTTGAACTTTTAATATAAATTTGATTCCTTTAAAGCTTTGGACCTTTTCCCTTCATTACAAATGACATTGACAACTTACAAATGTTCTACTGGAGATCAAAAGCTTTTGCTTATATCATTTTCTAGAAGGGGAAAAAAAATTTGAATGATAGTCTTGAAATTATTGGATTTAGAATTTTATTTTCTCCTCCATTATATATGATCTATATAACTTTACAAACAATCCACTTGGGATTGTGTTTTTTATATCGGATCATCATATGTCAAGAAAGGAGAAAGAAGGTGGTAGTTCGATCATCTTTGAAAAGTAAAGATTTATCAAAGCTTCTCAAACACCAAAGGAAGAATGCAAGATTTTGATTAAAGATTCAATCTGCGATTGAATTTGTTTCGATTAACTCAAAAAAATTATATGAATTTTCTAGAGTCCTCATTTGCATGTTCTAGGAGAACTAAATGCAACATGATAAAATTTCCTTTAGAAAATTTTAACTTTTGCATGAGTTGTTATAGAACAATGAGTATATTTGAGCATCCTTTATAGTGAAAGCATAAAGGAATATCAAATACTTATAATGATTGAGAAAAGTTTGATTTTCATCAGAGAGTGAAAGCTTTATTTTTTATTTGATAATTTTCTTATAATATTTGAAAGTGATCGCTTAAGTTTTAATCATCTTAACCCAATGAAAAAGACATAGGAAAAGATTCAAAACTCAACGAAAGATGGGTTGACTCCTCCTAAATTATAATTTGAATATAACCAAAATGAATTTTAATCAAATAGTCAAAACTTAACAACTTTCTTTCAAAGAAAATTGTAGTTTCAAATATTTTGAATTTCAATGCTATAGAAAGATTCTTTAATGGGGATAGAGTTGTTTAAACTCTAACATCTGATTCTAGTTTATCGTAAAGTGAAGATATATCTTGAATTGAATTTTATATCTATTTGACGAAGCCATCATAGACTTTATCGGGAATAGAATCCCTCCAATTCTAACATCCAAGATTAGTCAATAATGGACTAGGTCAAACTGTAGTTTGATTTTGATTTGACGTTTAGCAAAAATTCAAACAAAGATATCGTTGACATCACTAAGGATAGAACCCCTCATGTTCTAACATCCTAGTTTAGTCAATGATATATTTAAAATTCAGACATGACATCTATTCATAGTGAATGAGAACATTAGACAATCATCTTAAAACTAACTAAAGGATGTCCTTTAGTTCAGTTTCAAAATTTTGAATTCAAAGAAAGTGATTTTGATATTTATAAATATCACTGTAGATCATCTAGCATCAGGAGTTTATCTAGAATCTCATTCAAATTGGAAGATGTTCAAAAGAGAGTTGAAGATATTTGGATAATAGTTTATTTATGCATCTTAATTAGGTTAGATATGTGAAACCCAATAATGCATAACCAGCACTATTATAATTTCATTTAGATTGATCATCTATATGATTTTTCTTGATAATGATTTGAAAATCTGAACTGATCTACTCAAGTTTGCTAAGTAGAGAGGTCTCGAGATTTAGATTTTGTTAACCCAGATCAAAACTCCATACAAGCAAAACTGGGGTTTTCTTCTTCATTTTTTTTTGAATTAAGAATTATATCAAAAGAGAATCAAATTAGAAGTAGAAATTCATCATTTTCAAAATTTTTATATGATATATATATATTACATCTAATAGAACATCAATGCTTGATGATGAACCAAAATTTTGAATTCTCAAAGTCAAGTGTTAAAAAATACTAAAGGATGAATAGGTCCTATGATATTCAAGATTTAGAAAGGGAAGCCACTTTTTTTTTTTGCTACACATTTAATGAATGTGTCTCTTTTTTCTTTTCTTTCTTCACATTTTTCTCTTCTTTTTTTTTTTTTTTTGGAGGCTTCCTTTATTTAAATCTTGAAATAATTATTTCAATTGTAAAATCATCTTTCAAGTATAAGAGTGAAAAATTAACCCTCTTATATAAGAAAGATGGATTTATAAATTGGACCCAATCCTATAGTATGAATAAATAACTTGAATGAGATAATTATGAAATAAGTTCATCAATTCACAATATTCCTATGAAATGTATAATGATAAGAAGATGATTAAAATTTCCACTTCCTCCAATTCCAATCTGACATAAATTCTAATTCAAAAGAAAATACATATTGATATCATAATGGATGAACCATAATATGATAATTTAATTTTATCATTACTGAAGAAGAAAATTATTAAAGATGTTATGAAATCGACTAACTTAGTATCAATTCAAGATGTGTTAATTAATTTTGAGGGGAAGCCATATGATAAATGGAATGTTAACCATATCATGGGTTAACCTCAATAAAGAAACTTGAATTGTCCTAAGTTTTCGATTCGAACGAAATTTAAGATGATCAATCTTTAATAAGAACTGCTCATGAGTTTTCTCAAATGGAGTAATAAAGCTAAGAGTAAACTTAGCTAATATTTAATTTTAAAATATTACCATAAGAGAAAACTTCAGATGATGAACAAAAGCTTTTATATAACTTGTCTATTTATCTTCATCGCATACCTTAAGATCCATATTCTATTAGAGTTAAACCACATGGCAGAGGACAAATCGTCGTATCCATGTAGTACTCTTAGGAAATAGGATTTAAAGGCATATTAAACTTTAACCTACAAGAAGGTTTAAAGGTGAGGGAATTTAGAATAATTTTCAAACATTCAATACATCAACCAATATTTATACATTCCTAAAATTAGAAAAATCATAATATGGTTGAATGAAAGATTTGAAAATATATTTGAATTTAGTTCAGCGATTGCTAGGAACCTAGCAAAAAGTAGTTAAACTTTTGTGCTTTGAGGTTCTAAAAGGAAATTAGATTAAATATATGTTCATCTAAAGCGTTAATCCACCTAAGTGGAGGGAGGGAGGGAACACACTTTTCTTTTTAGTATTGATAACCATTGGTCTTATTCTTTAAAGTTTAGAGGAGTCAACCACAATGAAATTTTTATTACAATTTAAAGAACGTAGAGGTAAATTTTTTTTAAGAGAAATCAACCTTCCATTTTCTCTAACAAAAATGATTTTTTTTTATAAACTTGACTTATATTTGAACCTTCAAACTTTTCTCAATGTAAAATGAATTTAATCTTGAAAATCTTGCATATATCACATTCTGGGCCCTGTCCTAGCAAACATATCAAGCTACAAAGGACATGTAACTACAATATGTTATTAGGACAAGCAGAAAGTTTTGATTTGAAGGTTTGAGCTTTTGGACCCTGTCCTACCACATATTAAGCTATAAAAATATATAACAACAATATGTTAGTTTAGAAAGGGAGAAAACTTTAATTTAAAAGCTCAAATTTTCTTAAGATTTGTCCAGCCATATATTGAGTTACAAAAATATAGAGCTGCAATATGTTGGCTAGGACATGGAGAAGTTTAAAATTTTGAAGATTTAAAATTTTTCGGACCCAATCCAAATAATACATTAAGTTACTAAAAAAAAGTAACTATACATATTACTAAAGATTGGGCAAAGAGATTTTAGACCCAGTGCTAAGTCAAACATCAAGCTACAAGAAAAATGTAACTACAATATTCAAATTAGCACAGGGATTTACTATACAAAAAGGCCATTACAAAGGAGCTCCCGTTAATTTTCTGACGGGGTCCTAAATAAGACCTCTAAAATTTTTTTTTAGATACCGGCCAAATTATTCAAGAATGAAATGAATAAAAGAACCGGCGGAAGAAAAGTAGTTACAACTTATGTCAAGCACAAGTATACTACCGATGTAAGGGTATAAATCACTGCTAAAGATGGAGAGAGGATTGATCCCCAGCGGAGTCGCCAGAAAAACCTTGATGGGAAAAATTATGTCACCACGCAGATTTTGAATTCTCATATTTTGTAATCGAATACTGCATTGAGAATAAAGTACAGTCTCGAGAGGCCGACACAATATTCTACAATGGATTCAATATCAGAATAGGGTTTTGAAAGTTGATATTTCTATAATAAAAAATAATTCAAAGAATAACATATCATCTCAAAAGATGAACATGAAATTCTATAGAATATGTTTAAAGATAGAAATACATTTTTTGAAAAAGTTTATTCATTCTTTTATTTAGATATGACAAGAAGAATATTATATCATCTTAAAAGACGAACATAACATTCTTCAAGATATCCAAAAGCGAGAATGAGTTTTATAAAATTCATCATTTCTAAAGTTGAATATAACAAGTATAATATTATATTATCTGAAAAGATAATAATAACATTCTACAAGTCTATTCAAAATTAGAAATGATGTTTTAAAAATATCTACGTTCCCAAAGATTCTTCCTTAATTTTATATGAATAAAATAAGATTTATTTTAATCTGGGGTTCTCAAATTCCTATAGGAGCAAGCTCCTATAGTTAATTACATCCTAGGAGGAATGCTCCTAAGAAAACTCTCGATTAAAGCAGTGATTTCATACCTTTTTGATTACAAAGTAAAAGACAAGGAAATAGAAGTAAAGATTTTCCAAGGAGAAAACTCAATGTTGAACATTTATTAGCGAGTCGAAGGGGGAAAAATAGGAGGTGCCAGATTCTGAGAAGCTCAGAGGCAACTTCAGTCTATCCTATGTTGGGCTTTACATTTTAGGAGAGAAATTTTATGTTTAAGTTGACATTTTATTAGAAATTTGGGATTATATTTCCGGAGGGTGAGGACTTAAGATTCTAAAAGAAATCAGCCTCAGAACCTAAATCTAATGTGGGTACTACAAAGTAGTGACCCGAACCTAACTAATGAAGTGCAAATCTGGACTTATCCTGGCCTGGATTGGGGAGCCAGCTAACCACCTAGGCGCTTTAAAACCATGTGTCAAGTCTCTTATGAAAGATGGGTAGGAACGTTGCTTAAGTTTTAAGGAATTGGGGCCGACATCTAAGACAGTTCTTAATTGGCCCCTCAACTTATGTAGGGTGAGTTATGCCTAAAAATGCAATTAATATTTTAGACTCTTTTTAATTTGTATCAAATGCAATGCAAGCTAATTGACTCGAATGCATAAAATGAATATGAAGCAGTTTAAAAATTAGGCTTAGAAAATAGATTTTTTCCTAGAGATTGCACAACTTCCCCTTTACAGAACTGCATCCTCATAAATCAAGTGGTCTGCCAGAACCCGCAGGCGGGGAGGTGCCTAACAAGGAAGAGAAAGTAATAATATGCTTATGCTAACTCTCGGAGGTCCCGAGCTTACTTCTTAGATCGTTAGAGTTACTATGTGAACCTAAATTTTTTTTATTAAAATTACAAGTAGAAGAATTTTAAGCGTACCCTTACGAAAAAAAAGCACTCCGATTCGTATCCAGGCTAAAACAAAACACGACATGCAAGGGCCTTAAAAAAAAGCTACTGCACAAATAATGTAAACAAACAAATTAAATAATCCAAAATTATAATATCCAATGTCCAATGTCCATATTACACCCAGAATTTGCAGAAAAGTAAAGTGGCCGGGCACCACTGACAACAAACCCGGATTCTAATCCTAAGAATGACGCAAGTGATTTTTAAAATGGGATATATTCTTTCTTGTATCTTCAGTTCTTCGTCTTCTTTCTTTTGTTTCTTCATTTTGTTCTTTCTTTTTCTGCGAACTCCTTGGATCCGTCGGGTCTGAATATCCAAATAAAAAGAAACCCATCCCTAAAAGGGGTATTTTCTTTTCTATTTGGATATTAAAATCATCTTAATTTAACTTTCCAAATAAAAGAGAATAATCCTTTAAGGTATATTCTCTTTTCTTTGGATTCCAAATTGGATGTGATATTCCACTTCCAAAAATCACTTTCACATTTATTGACTTTTCAAACACATTTACATTTACATTACATTTCACAGAAATAAAAAGAAAATCTAGACCACCTGCAGGGTTATCCTAAACAGTTAATAAAAATCATCCCAAGCAGTTATATATTTGTATTTGAATTAAATTTATCAGCCACACTTGGCCACACTCTTTTTATTTGGGGGCTAAGCAGCTGAAGTACCTATAGCATTTTATAAAATTATTGATTAATTAGCCCCCTTTGCCCTGCACGAGTGTGGCCACCTGCAAGAAATCATATTAACAATGCAGATCGCTCCTAACCTATGGGTAATCTAATCGTCAATCAAATAACAACATAGAGTGCAGTAAAAGTAAGTAAACAAACACACCAACATTTTACAACCAGCATGCAATAAAACTCGAGAAAAAGCCCGTCACAATGCAGTAAGGAAATAAACACCGGCCTAACCTAAATCTAGAGTCAGTTGTCCTAACAAACAATTCTAAGTGTGTGCAACAGGTTGTGTGGTTTTGATATGTCCTATATAGGTTAATTATTGACTAAAGTTTTTTAATTGATTGAATTTTAATTTAAAGATGTTCACTAATTCTAAGGTGAGGTGTCACTAAGTTTTTTTATGTTATATGTTTCTATCCTAAAATGTGCATGCATTCTAAGTCTAAGTTTTCTAAGACTTAGTCCTTAATTTTTGTCCTTAAGTGTCACTACTGTTCTATGGAGTAAAAAATTTGTTATTACTAACCCTTAGGACTTTGCATATATATAAAAGTGGTTTAGGGATCTAAGATCAAATAAAAGTAAACCTAATAGAATTGAAGTTACTACAGGGACCTAAAGGAAGGATTCACACAAACCACATCAATGGGTCCCTAAAGATTTTCTAAGTTTAGAATACTCACAGTCACCAGGGGCTACGACCCGGTGGTTCCGCCCGTAGCATCTCTACCCGGTTGGATAGAGGCGACTGACGTCATTAGCTCCTTGTACTTTTGTCCACTCGATCAGTACAGTTCCTCGTAGTTCATGCAAATAAAGAGAAGAAAACAAGGAAATAGGGAGTTCATTTAATAAATAATAACAAAATAATTGAGATTTACTAAAAATAAAGACGTACCTTTCTTCGGGCTTGAACACCAGCTCTGTTGAATGCCTTTTTGGAACCTTTACTTTTGGAAGCACATTTTTATATCTTTCCAATATTCACTTTCACTTTTCCAAACTTACACAATTTCTACCAACTAAACACTTTACCTCTTACATTTGCACACTTCTCTCTTCCCAAAATCATACTCTACACTTCATTGTTTAATCACTCATGCACTTTACTTTTCTACATTTTCACCTTTCCAACACATATACGATTTCCACTTTTCAAATCACATATACACATGTCATGTTTCAAAACACATATAGATTACTTTTCAAAGATCTCTTTCAAAATACACATGTTCTACTTCAAAAAATTTACACATCTCACCCTTTCAAAGTTCACACTTATACTTTTTAAAACATACACTTTTAATTCTTCCGAAATCTCAAAATTTACTTCTCAAATCATACATACGCTTTATCTTTAAAATATACAATTTTCTTTACAAATACACAATTTCACATTTCTAAATCAAACATAAACCACTCTTCAAAATTACTTAATCTACTTTTCAAAATGTACATCTTCCAACACATACAACCAAGCTCATATACATATAAACTCCACAATTTTGCTTTTCAAACAATTCACTTTTAAACACATCATTCCACTTTTCACTTTTTTTTTTAAACTCACAAAATTCACTTTTCAAACTACACACAAAATGCTTTTAATATATATTTCAACCTTTAGACCAAACAAACTTCATTTCCTAATGATTATTCAAAGCACTCACTCTCCAACACCCTTCAAGACATACACTTCCTTTATCTCATAAAATTTCGTCAATGCATTATCATTGGAATACATGAGTTAATATGTTTCAATGAGATTATATAGTTAAGTGAATTTTACCTGCTCATATAAATAATCATTCAAATAAAAAGTCTTAAATAAATGTACTCATCTTGAATGAAAACATTCACTAGTCTAGCTAATAGGGGTAAGACTTGGTCATAACAGGAATTTATAACTTTAAGTTATTTCAAACACAAAATCTGACATCTCATCATTTCTTTCCAAGTACAATGATAAAAAAGTAAATGCAAGACCTAATATATCAATTCCAAAAATAATATATAATACCTTTATATTCTTTGCTGAAGATGATTCAGTGGAATTAACTAAAATAATTTGCTTGAATGGGATTTCACGTGAGAAAAGAAGGGGTAGAGGAGGACGGTTCGTGAGAGAGAGATTGCTCTTACCTTGACTTCTTGAGAACTAAGAGAGGCGGGCTGTGCGTGTGAGGTCACGGGAGGAGTCCGGTTCTGTATATGCGAATGGAGAGGAAGCTTCGGTTCTTCGCTTAGGTTGTGCCAATGAGGGAGAGGCAGAGAGCAGTTCTTAAAAAAAAAAAGAGATCGTGAGAGATGGGAGGCTTTGGTTTTTACGAAAATGGGAGGAGTGGTTCTGCTCTGTGAACTGAGAGCATGGGTCGGTAGTTTCATTCTGTGCGAATCAATTGAAGACGGAGCGGGAGCAGTTTTGCGAATCAGAGAGTGGGGGAGAGTGGGTGGTTATAGGTTGTTGCTGAACCCTTTGACCGTGGACCGTTCGTTGGACATTTGAAGGCCTTAATGATTTCAGAATTCGGTGATCTTGGGCTCATTGGATTCGTCTCGTCGAGCCGTTCGATTCGAGTATAAGCTCGTCAAAATCGGGAGTAATTATTAGGTACGTTCACTGGACGTAGAGGAAGGTTCGGTTTTAGGCAAAAAAGGGCCTGTACCGAGTTTTTTCAAAAAACTAGGTATTTTTTTAAAAAACTCGGTACAGGCACTTTTTTGCCTAAAACCGAACCTTCCTCTACGTCCAGTGAACGTACCAAATAAAAGTTCCAAAATCGGAGACCGTTTGGTAACTCAAATTGTGGTTTGAACCTTCCAACAACGCTTTGAGCCCTTGATTCAGACTCATTTGGGCTCGGATTGGGTTGATCTTGGTGTCGTTGGGTTCGGTTAGACTAGCCCTAACTCTTATTTCGTTTTGGTTTTAATAATATTATTCGTTTCTTTGAATCAATTTCAGTCTTAATTGGTCTAAATGAAACTATCTATCTCTCAATTCAAATAGAGGGCTAGGATTAAAGAAAGATTTAAAGGTTGATTCGATTTGATCGAAAAATTAAATCCGACTTTATTAGAAAGAAATTTGGGTTTGATTGGTGAGTTGATTTGAGCCCAATAATGTATCAATTTGATCGAAAATAAATTAGATTGAGTCGATCGACATCGATGAATCAAAAATCGAGCTTGATTTGAGTTCATTTGGAGTTGAATTAAAATTGTATTGAATTGATTTTGATTCGAGTTGAATGATAGGTCTGAGTCGATGCTATGTCAGTGGGCATCCACCTAAGGGATAACCTATGGGCGACGTCTATGCTAGGTTACGAAGACCTAGGCGCTAGAGTTGAATTCTAGAGAAATTAACCTCGAATAATGAGGTCAACACATGCTTCTTGAATCATCTTTTCAAAGACCCTCATTAATGCAGATTGTGTCTTTACATCCCTACAATACCCATAAATCATGAATGTCTAAGTTTGCTTGGTCGGTTTAAGTCCAAGCTTGAGACAACCACTTAACAACTTCTCACCCTCTTCCATTCTTTTTTGTCTACAACAACTAGCAATCACGATGGTGTAGTTTTTGTTGAAGGAGAGTAGTAACCGATGTGGAGAACTCTCACATGATGACATGATACTTGGTGATATCAAAATACTTTTGTTATACGTGAGTGTTGACTAATGTGGATAGCTCTCAGGTGATGGGATGGCATTGTACTTGGTGATGTCAGAACAATATCCATTTGAAGGGATTGGTGGCTAATGTAGAGATCTTTCGCATGATGGAGGGAGAAATTTTTAAGTCATGCAAGTGTTTCATGTTTAGGTTAAAATCAAGATAGCTGGTAAAATCATCTTATTGGCTCAGTTTGTTTTGAAGGAATTGGATAAAATATGGTTCACAATTTCACATTAGTTTCTTATTAGGATGTATTTTATTGACAACTTAATTTATTCAGAAAATATGGACAAATACTTTCTTTTTCATTGATAATATAATCTTCAAATCATTGCTAATTCTCCTGGGTCGCTTCCTCACAAGAAGAAAATTTTTTTTCCTTCAACCAATTTAGAAAAAAATAAATATTGCTAAAAAACTATTTTTAAGCCTTTTTAAAATTTCAAGCGTAATAAAATTGACCTTTCAAATTAAATATTTCTTTCAATTAAATTTAAGCCTAACACTTAGGATAGGCTGAGATGTTTCTAAAGTAATTTAGAATCTCAAAACACCTCCTACTATTCCTCCTTTGACTCCATAAATAAGTTTTCAAATTTGACTCAATCCCATTTGAAAATTCTAACCCTTACCTCCTTTTACATTAATCTCTTAATTCTTAAATATACCGCTATTTTATTCAAGAGTATTCATAGAAAACTTTAGTTTTCTATGATGTAATTAACTACGAGGGCTTGCACTCATAGGAGATTTAATAACCCAGATTGAATTTGTAAAATTAAGTTTTCCAAACCCTCAATTAATTATCTTTGACAATTTAAAAAATCAACGATCATTATCATCATTTTCAAATAATTAATAGTGTTTGATAAATTCTATAATAAGTTGATTTAAACATGCATGAATATAATTCCTTTATCATTTCTATTTTCCTTTTTTTTATACTCTTACAATTCATATCAATTCCTTACATAATTGGTACTCACTTTTGGACCATTCGTGTAGCAATAACTCCTTCACCATCGTCAACTATTGATTTCATAAAATTTGATATTCTTCTTTTTTGTTGATGTCAATGATTTTGATAAAACTATAATTTCTAATCTCACCTCTTTGAACGAGACTGTTAGATTCTTTCTCGATGCTTTAGATGCTTCTTTCAATATCAACAAGAGCTCCATTATATTTTCTCAAAAACTTATTGGTAAGTAAATCGTTCATTTCATAGTTAATAGATTGGAGATCTTTCTACCTCTTGTTTCGTAGTTAAGGAAAATAATGAAGACTTTTCTCATAGAAGAGAACATAATTTTTTTCCTGTATGTCTTTAAATGCTTTATAATAGGATTTGTGTTTGTAAACCAATTGCATGTTTTTATTGTTTAATTTAATGCAACTATTAATCTATTTATTATTTCATCAAAAGAAGTAGATGCCTTCTGATTGAAGAAAGTTAATTTATACTAATTTGCTATTTTGACTTTGCTGTGGAAGTGGTTGGAAACTCAGTAATTGGACAACCATGTGAAAGTGGATGAGCAGGAAATAGTGTATTACTGAAACAACATGAATATAGGATCCTCAAGGCAATACTTTGTTCGCTTATGTGAACTAACTTATCATGAAGATGTTTCCCGTGATATTTTCAATCTCCATAATTATTGCAGGCTCACTATTCTTCACTCTCTTGAACCTTTTCTAGATCTATTTTAATTATTTGCTGGAATAGCTGGATTTCACCATTTGGGTATTGGTTTATACATTTGGTGAGGCCTAACACTCCATGTTGCTTGTTGATTCAACCGAAAGCTAAAAGCTTAGGAGTATTTATTAGCTGCCATTGATTTGTTGGATTTATTGGTGATTTTCCTCGCTAGCCTTTTATGTTTTCTTGATTGATTCTATTTATGCTCCTCTTATGAACATACCAGTTCATCATTTTTATTGGCATCATCATGGATTGTGTTTTATCAATGAATGTCAAAGATTAGATAGTTTTGATTTTAAAATGAAGCTATCTTACCACAAAAAAAAATTAATTATCCAGTACTTAGTACAATGCCGATACCTTCTTAGTAGAGTAAATGTATTAGTTTCGGCCTATGTTAAGGAAGATATAGATAGGCCCAAAAAGATTTGGTTAGAAAGTATTAAAAATACTATTTTTTATTAGATTTACATAAAAAATTAACTTTTAACATGGTACAATGGAGAAAAGTATTCATGCAGTTAATTCCATGTAGTAGGAGAAATGCTTGTTATTGTTGTTATAGTACTTTGTACATTGGGAAAGTTAATTATTATATATCTTTTGATTGATCTTATCTGAATTCTGAGTTGCATGATAATTTGAGATTTAGAGCAGCGTTCTGCTTGAAGCTTTGCTTGATTTATGTGGTAGTAGAGTTTGCTTTCACTTGCTCTTAAATAACATAGGCAAATTTTTTATTTTCTTCTATTTAGGCTTTCAATTAATTTTCTTCCGCTCATGCTTTATGCTAATAGTTGTCTTATCAATTCAATAGTTTCTTGATTTTCCTAAGCTTTGATGTTCTAAGCCTTTTATTTTATGGCTATTTAAAATTTACAATTCCTGATTATAGGCTAAAGATTATCAGTACATAATAAAATGTTCATCCCCTCTTAATCTAATAGATGCATATTACTTTCAGATGATTTTAAAATTGGCATATAGGTCTTAACATTATATCTCTATTTATTTCTAGCAACGTGCATTTTATGCACGTGCATTTATACTAGTAAAATAAAATTCTAAACATAGGCGGAGGGAGGGCAGAGGGACTAATTAGTTTTAATAATTGAATTTAATATATAACTAATCTTATATATTCTAAGAGTTATATTAATATAATATGAAATGGGTTGACTTTTAATTGTTGGGCCAGTGAGGGCCAGAGCTCCATTGTAGACATCCAATGAAAATAAAATTTAATTATTAATAAAAACATAATATTTTACTAACAAAATAGATACATTATTTATGATGCATAAAATAAGACGTAAGAAAAAAAAGTTTCAAAGAGATTAAGGTTTCGTTTGGGACAACTTTTTTGTTGCTTCTTAAAGTAGTTTTCTAGTACAAATAATTTTATTTTTATACTAAAAAACTGTTTTAAAAAGCAGCAAAAAAATATCCAAACAAAGCCTAAAAGGCTACTGAATATATTTGATTAAGACTCTCGAATAAACAGTAAAATAACAATAATTTGTGGCTAATTGTAAATCTATCAAGTTGATTTAATATTGTGATCTACTTCATCTTTATGAATGGATAGTTCCGCCTTCCTCAGAAAATAATTGGCAACAATACTTGTATTGCTTTTTATGACATTTATAATATTTTTTATATATGTAGCATCCTTCAGCATCTTCGCACTATTGGATTCGTTATAACATGCCAGATATATGATTACTTTTCAGTTCACAAGATGCACTTCTTCACTAGCCTCTGATGTAGGGAAATTATTAGGTCCGATCACCAGACCTAAATTTGTGTCTGGATCCCTACGCTTTTTGTGCGCTTTTCATGTATTTTTGCAAAAAAAAAGATAATACGTAATTAAAATTACATATTAGCTGACTTTTTGCAAAAATACATCAAAAAGCACACAAAAAGCGCAGGGATCCAGACTCAAATTTAGGTCTAGTGATCGGAGCTAATAATTTCTTGGGAAAAATTATTAGGTTTGGTCACTGGATCTAATTTTGTGTCCGGATCCCTGCGCTTTTTGTGTCCTTTTTGTGCGCTTTTGATGTATTTTTGCAAAAGCAGCTATTATGCAATTTTAATTGCGTATTTGTTTTTTTTTTGCAAAAATATATCCAAATCGCACAAAAAGTGCAGGGATTCAGACACAAATTTAGGTCTGATGACTGGACCTAATAATTTCCCCTACATCAGAGGTCAGTGAAGTTCATCTTGTGAACCGAAAATGTTATAATGAATCCAGTAGTGTGAAGAGGCTGAAGGATGCTGCATATATGAAAAAAATATCATAATTGTCATAAAAAGTAATACTAATATTATTGCTAATTATTTTCTTAGGAAGGCAGAACTATCCATTCATGAAAACGAAGTAGATCACAATATTAGATTAACTGGATATATTTATAATTAGACACAAATTATTTTATTTTACTTTTTCTTAGAGAAAAGCTTAATCGGATATATTCACTAGGCTTTTAATCTCTTTGAATCTTTTTTTTTCTTGTCTTATTTTATGTATTATAAATAAGGTATTTATTTTGATAGTATAATATTATGTTTTTCACTAATAATTAAATTTTATTAAGGTATCTAATGGGATTTAAAAAAAATTATTATAAAAAAATCTATTATAATTCAAATATTAATAATAAAAAATGACTTAATTATAGTTTATTATATAATAAAGAGTACAGAAGCTAGCCTGATAAATGACAAGAGGCTATTTAATTTTTTTTTTCAAATAAAAAAATCATAGATCCACAAAACATTAAATTTTTATTTGTTAATTTGATAATTCACTAATTGAGAACAAGAATAAAAAAAATATAAAGATTTAAAATACAAAAGTTGAATAATTGCTAAATGATTAGTATCTTTATATTTTTAGTAATCCTATGTATCTTCGCATTATTCATTTAGTAATTATTCAACTTTTGTATCTTAAATCTTTATATTTTGTTTATTCTTGTTCTCAATTAGTGAATTGTTAAATTAATAAATAAAAATTTAATGTTTTGTGGATCTATGCTTTTTTCATTTAAAAAAAATTGAAAAGACTCATGTCATTTATCAGGCTAGCTTATGTGCTCTTTATTATACAATAAACTATAATTAAGTCATTTTTTATTATTAATATTTGAATTATAATAGATTTCTTGCGACAATAATTTTTTTAAATCTCATTAGAAATCTTAATAAAATTTAATTATTAATAAAAAAACATAATATTGTACTATCAAAATAGATACCTTATTTATGATACATAAAATAAGATAAAAAAAAAGATTCAAAGATATTAAAAGTTTAGTGAATATATCCGATTAAGCTTTTCTCTAAAAAAAATATAAAATAATATTAATTTGTGGCTAATTGTAAATCTATTTTGTTGATCTAATATTATGATCTACTTCATCTTCATGAATGGATAGCTATGCCTTTCTCAGAAAATAATTGGCAATAATACTGGTATTGTTTTTTATGACATTTATAATATTTTTTTCATATATATATAGTGTCTTTCAGCCTCTCTGCACTATTGGATTCGTTATAACACGCTAGACATAGGATTCATTTTCGGTTCACAAGATGGACTTCACTGGCCTCTGATGCAGGAGAAATTATTAGGTTTAGTCATCGGACCTAAATATGTGTCTGAATCGCAGCACTTTTTGTGCGCTTTTGATATATTTTTGTAAAAAAAAAATAATAAATACGTAATTAAATGATTAATGCGAAGGTGCAAGGATATTTAATTTAGTATTCTAGCTCTATATGAAGATCCAACACATTAATAGATGAGAGAGAGGTGCAAAAGTCATAAGAAGCACCAAGATTTTTATGTGAAAACACCTGGAAAGGACTAATGATTCTACTATTATTTGTAGTTTATTACAAATGATGTCATTCCTCGGAGGAAGGTCTTGGTTCAGTGTAGCAAACATACATCCTATAGAACATATTACTTGATGGGAGTTGGAAGAATCTAATGCCATGAGAGCTATTCTCAAGGGTGTGTTGGCCTACTCATTTGGTTGGTAAGACTATATTTGTGTGATAAAGTTCAAGGGGCCATAGTCGGTGGGCGACAGAGGTTGGAAGGATCATAGACGATGGGTGATGGAGGTCAGAGGTACTGTAGTCGATGAGCCATTATAGTCAGAGGGATCATAGTTAGTGGACCACTATGGTTGGAGGGACCGAAGTCGGCGACCAAATGTGGTCAAAGGGACTGTAGTTGGAGGGCGATGGTGGTCGGAGGGGCCATAGTTGGGCTAATATGGTCAGAGGGACTATAGTCAATAGGAAACGGTGGTAAGAGAGGCCATAGTAGGCGGGCGATGGTGGTCGAAGGGGCCAAAGTCAACAGATGATAGAAGTTAGAGGGACCTTAGCGGCGGGCAATGGAGGTAAGAGGGACTGTAGCCAGTGGGTGATTAATATTGGAGGGACTGTGGTCGGAGTTCCACGAAGGTCGAGTGACAGTGGTCAGAGGGAAATTAGTCAGCATATGAAGGTGGTCGGAGGGACCATAGTACTTGGTGGGCCATGATGGTTGAAGTATAACTAGTGGGTGACATTGGTTGAAGGGAACATATTTGATAGGAAATAGAGGTTAGAGGAATCATAGTTGATGAGCAATGGTGGTCATGGGGACTGTAGTCACTTTGGAAATGGTGGTTGTTGTGACCGTAGTCGGTGGGCGATGAAGATCTATTGGGCGGTATTTGGTGGGCGACAATGGTTGGAGGAATCGTAATCAGCGGGCGATGATTGTCAAAGTGACCTTTGTCGGTAGTAAATGTGGTCAGTTGGATCAAAGTCTGTTGGCGATGATGGTCGAAGGGACCATTATCGGCAAGCAATGGTAGTCGGAGGGACCATGGTCACTGGTGAAGGTGGTAGAAGGAATCGTGTTCGGGGGACAATGGTGGTCGACAGTAACCAGGTCGACGGACGACCGTGATCTGAGGGACTGCAACGGTGGTTGGAGCTACTATAATCTATGATTAAGGAAAGTAGCCGAGCAGAGGTCCAGCGGAAATTGGCAATAGGTAGAGGTCCGACGATGATTGGTGGATGGGCGGTGGTGGTCTAGTGATAGTCAACTATCGGACCTAGTTTCGACGATGATAGGGATCCGGGCAGAGTTTTGATGACGGTCAGCAACTAGGAGGTGGTTCAAAGATGGTTAGCGTCTGGGCAACAATCTAGTGATGGTCGACGAAAATTTACTAGAGGTTGTCAACGAAAGTTCACCAACACTATTGGTTTAGTTGAGATCTAAGATCTTTGAAGCCTTATAGCACTCTCTAATCTCTAGCTCAAGGGTCCCCTTGATGAAGAGAGCATACATATATTTATAGATTTTTTATAGTGGCATGCCTTATAACATGGAGAAGATCCGGAGTAAATTCGGAGTTCTACATCGAATGGCTCACATAAATTTCCTTGATCATATATCATTTATTTAATCATTTAAGCACCTTATAGATGTCTTAATTAAGTGATATTAGGCTCTTTGGATTCATCTCGTCGAGTCACTCGATTCAACTATAAACATGATGTATTTTGATGTCATTTCTTTATCCAATTTATACTTTGAACCTTCTAAAGGTGCTATCGCAAATACAATAATATTAAAACATGTTATAATCGCCCCATAGATCTCATTTGGTGCATCTCATCTCACTTGTCCATTGTAAACTTAGTCTAATTATCTGTTGTATGCACCTCATAGAATTTCACTCTTGCCAACTATGCGCTCTTCGAATTTCAATGTCGTCCCTCCCCATGGTTGCTCCTTTCAAATGATGTTATAGAGGCCTCCGAAACACTCACCTTCCATGAACTTACCATAAAAAGAGAAGAACATGTCGTCAACTTCCCTCTTTGCTTCTCCTCCATCGATAGCCACACGTATGGTCGCCACTGTTTTGGCTCCAAGGATGGATGGCTTGTGACCCCTGATAAAATAGATCTACAACCTTGCCTCTTCAACTCTGTCAAAAAAGCTAAAATATCACTCTCATCCCTATTCACCTTGATCAAGCCACAATATGCCCATGATGCCATAGGGATTTCTTGCAATGAAAATTTCTTTGACATTACGATTGATGACTTACATGATGTATATTTTCAGAAGATCATTTTCTCCTCTAATGACTCCTCTAGAACTATTGTTATTATATTTGGCATTACAAAAGCGCTTGCTTTGGCAATGTTAGAAGATCTAACTTAGGTTCTTGGCCCACAATTATCTCCTTACAACACAAAAGACGAGGAGCAGTTTGAGGATGTTTCCGACCATGAAGGAAATAAAAAATTTTACGCAATCACGAATTTTTCTATGGTGTTTTCTTTTGACCTCAATGGACAAAATGTTGAATTGATCTGTCTGAATATGCCCAACCCATACAATCGCATGCACTAGAAACTTCGATTGTATGTCTTATATTGCCTTTTGTAGGGAACTCTTCTAATAATAAAGAGGGTGATTGATAATACTCTTGATTGTCACCATAACGCGAAAAAAATGACTATCTTTGTGTTCAAGTTTGTGCCAACTATTGTTACTACTACTACTACTTCTTCTTCTTCTTCTTTTTCTTCTTACTCTCAATGGATCCCCGTCAATGAGCTGGGGGAATACTCCTTTTTTTGGGTTGTAATTAGACATTTTCTTTGCAGCACACAGTTGCTATCAGAATTAAACCAAACTGCATATATTTTGACGATCATTCGAGCAACATGTTTCTAGGTTATGTTGATTGTGATGTTGGAATTTTTTATCCTTACAATGATCTCATTCATTATATCCTTCACTCTTATCCACAGAAAAATTGGACTCCATCAATATGATTTGCACCATCACTTTTATAAATTGAATATCTTAATCTTTGCTAAGAATGTAATATGAATATTTTTTTATTATAAGTTTGTTTCTATGGTATACGACACAACCACATGAATTGTATGGAAGCTTTTGTCAAAAATCGAGTAGTGTTTACTGTCATAAATTTAAGACATTTCCAATCTAAGGGAGCCTAGCCAAATCTGAACTGGAATACACATGAAGAATAAGACTTTTTTATTGCATATTCACTGTTATTAAAATTGAGTGTGAAGTTGAGTAAGCTTTGGAATAAAAAGAGATCTACAAATGGGCATTCTAACTGTGTCCAACAAATTATTAGCAGAATTTGACTAAGGTGCGTGAAGACTTGAGGAAGTTTACCAAATTTTTTGATCTATATTATAAATAAATAAATAAAAAGAAGTTAAAGAGGAAGAGGAAAGAATGAAAGAATAAGTTTAATATCTCGGAAGTGAAGATAGATGGTTATAGTATATATATAGTTCAATACTCCTGAGAACGCTTTAAATAATCTGTCCAGTTTATAACGACGATTATTGTTTGAAAACCACATCAGCAATACCGAATGCTAGAGAGGAGGGTTCGTATAAATAAAAAAAGATCAGATGCAAGAAAGGACGCTTCTTCTTTTTTATTTAGGCACAGTCATCCCTGCTCTTTGCTTCTGACCCTCACCTGGCGATTTCAGTTTTCGAGTTCTTGGTTATTTTCTCTGCTCTGATTCGAAAATAAATCTGTGTGGCTTTCTACTTGCAGCATGTCTTCACAGTACCAAAGCTGCCTCTCTTACAAGAGCTTTCTACTTGCAGCCTGTTTTCACCAAAAATTGCATGGGAAAACCACAATCCAAATTTCTCCTTTCAGTTGTCCGATTCTTGAGTTGTTTCCTTTGAGTGAGCACTTGTAGGGATATCATACAAATTAAATTTTTTTTATTATATTTAGATAGTGAATAAGTATATAATAATAATAATAATAATAATACTACTATTATTATAATTGATAACAAAAAAAATACTATACTAAAGTGAATTGACATTTTACTTAAACCAATCTTGGAAGGAAACATCCAATATAGCATTGAAATTTTTTCATATCCAACAACATCAAATAAACAACTAAATTTCGCTAGTAATGAGCTTATTCCATTATTAGCTCTCATATATATACAAAGGGTATTAGATCAATCTACAATAAAAACAATAATGAAAGAATTTAAAATTCACCAAAAATACAAATAGTATTGATACAGCATCACAAAATTAGCTTGATCGGGCACGAATCTCGAGGCAAAAGCTAGTTGGAAACTTCAAAATTTAATTCTGGGAGCATCTGAACTCCAATTTCAGCGAGCTTATAGTTAAACTGAGCGTCTCAGAAATACGAACCCAACGACACTAAGATCAACCCAATCCGAGCCCAAATGAGTCTGAATCAAGGACCCGAAGCGCTAAGGTTCAAACCGCAATTTGAGTTACCAAACGGTCTCCGATTTTAACGAGCTTATACTCAAATCGAGCAGCTCGACGAGACGAATCCAACAAGCCCAAGATCGTCGAATTCTAACATCATTAAGACCTTCAAATGTCCAACTAATGGTGCACGATCGAAGGGTTCAATATCGGCCGTCCATTCAAACCACTCCCTATTCACCCATGATCTCACACCTATTTACAAGCTATGCCACTCCAGAAAAACTATAACTATAGCCCTCATTCTATACAAAGGGGACTCAAGTTAAGAGAGAGAAGAAGAAGAGAAGGAGAAGGAAGAAGCTCCTCCTCGACCACCGCCGGAGCTATTCCCGCTGCCAGAAGACGCCGGAACTCTACCGGATTTTTGGGAAACGCTGGGAATTTGCAGAACTTTGTAAACTTGCTTGAAGAAGCGAGTTGTAATCTAATTGCCCTGACTTGTTGGACGAATCGGCCATTTGTAATTTGCAAAATATTAGTGGAATTTTTCAACTGGGCGAGGCCCCGTGGTTTTTTCCCTTTTTGGGTTTTCCACGTAGAAACCTTGGTGTTCGTATTCTCTTTTCTATTTGTGTGCTGAATACTCGTACAATGCTTGGACGCAAATTTACAAACTCTACCACCACGTATTTTCTAGCACACAACAGTTTGGCGCCGTCTGTGGGAAACACTATCTACAACTTTAAGTATTGCTACAATGGTCAACAGGCGTAGCAGTCGCATCATTGGAGCTTCCTGCTCCAACTCCCACCAATCCAGAAATCTATCTGCAAATCACAGACGCCCGATGTCTGCCTCTTTTCATCCTGGGGGGCAGAATGCTGCCGGAGAAGGGACCTCGGGACCTTCTTTAGAAGAAAGAATCTGGAAGATGGATGAATCTCAGAACGAGATCCTTCAACTCCTGCGAGATAATCGACAGCCGACATTGGAGGAGGTCCTTCTCCCTCGGGATCCACCAAGGGTTGAAGATGTTCAATTCGAGCATCTTCAAGAAGAGATTCATCTTCCTCCACCTAGGAGACATCCTCAATCACGACAGGATGATGAACTTGCCGATACAGCGAGTTCAACACATCCTTCCCCCTTGACTCGACAGCATCACATTCTTTCGGATCTCCCAGAAGGCTCTGCCCAACCACACATTGCGGAACTCCCTCATAATGTCCTACGTCGCGAACTGCGAAGATTAGTACGGGAAGAGTTCCCCTGAGGAGATGTGAGGCATACTCTCCGACAAAGGAACTTCCACGAGTCATCACCTCTAACTGAAGCCATTCTTCAGCACTCCATTCCGGTCGGATTCAAAGTGCCAAACATTGAGTCCTACGACAGGACGACCGACCCGTATGAGCATATCGACTACTACATAACCATCATGCATATTCAACGAGCATCAGACGCACTCCTTTGCCAGGTTTTTCCTGCTACCCTTAAGGGACAGGCTCAAACGTGGTTCTATTCTCTTCCGTCCAGAACGATCCCTTCATTCATCAAATTAGCCAAACTATTCGTTGAATAGTTTGTGGCTAATCGAAGAATTGCTAAGGATTCTTCGCACCTCTCCGGGATCCGCCAAAATGAGGGAGAATCGTTGAAGGAGTATTTTCAGCGGTTTTCCACCGAGGCTCGACATATTCCAGGAGTAGACCCTGTATTACTCAGAGGAGTCTTCCTTGGAGGCCTTTGTCCTGGTCCCTTCTATTCAGCCCTTATGCGAGACACCGTCTATTCATACGCCGACTTGATCCATCACGTGGAGGCGCAAATCTCTACAGATGAGGCTATAAATGCTCACAGGAAGCAGTTTGAGCAAATCAATGGGAAGCGCAAAGGTGTAGCTGGGATGGACAATTCTTTCTCACAGCAGAAAAAATAAGGGAAGAATAATCTACCTCATAGGTCTCCATCACCGTGATGGGAACCTCGACAGGAAAAGGAGTATACACCACTTAACACATCTCAGTAAATGTGTTGATGGCTGTTCGAGATCAAGATATATTAAAATGGCCGAATCCTTTGAAGTCGAACACAGAAAATGCAGATCAGTACTGTCACTTTCATCGAAGTCGTGGTCACACCACCGAAGCCTGTAAGCAACTCAAGGATGAGATTGAAAGACTTATCCGCCAGGGCTACCTTCGACAATTTATTCGGGATCCATCTACCCGAGAGAAAGCTCGTCCCGCTAGGGGGCAAAATCAACAACAAAGATAAACATTGAATAATATTCAGATGGTTGGAGAGATTAAATGATCATGCATTTAGCGCATGCGTATTAGCAATACTTCTTATCTTGTTGTCTCTTTTATGTTGAGTATGGTGTCACTTTGATATCTCTAATGTCTTCTTTCAAGTTAAATGTTGTATTGTGTCCGTACGTAGATCTCGTGTGTTGAGTACTTTGTAATTTGTATATCCCTAAGTCATATTAGGGGATTATTGTACTGTCTTATATAATGCAGTAATATAATGTTCATGTTGTTGTGATATTATTTTCTCTTATGAAAGATAAGAAAAAATTTCTCAAACTCTTTCTTCGTGATTCGAGAAATACACAATCTACATTATATCTCAATCACTGGATGATCAATCTCAGGGGGATTTGATCCGACCTCATCCATACAAGTTAACGTCATCGAGCAGGGCTCTGACATACAACCTTGGATAGGTCTTATATCCTTAGTGGATTCTCTCAACCTCTTCCACACAGGTTAATGTCTCAAATCCTTGGTGGATTCTCTCGACCTCTTCCACCAGGTTAACGTCGTCGAGTAAAGGCTCCGACATATAACCTCGGATAGGTCTTACATCATTGGTGGATTCTCTCGAGCCCTTTTTACAAAAGCCAACATCACCAAACAATGTTCTCAGCGAACAATGTTCTCTATGATGATTCCAAGAACGCAAGTGATTGATAAATCTATCACTTATACAAAGAATTCAGTCAGTCTAAAATTTTAGAACAATTATTTTCGGACTCCTACTCGTCGTCAGACTTCTGCTCGTCGATGAACTTTCGTCGGTCTTCTATCCGACGTTATACTTTTACTTGACGTCGGACT
The DNA here is from genome assembly GCA_022539455.1 of Dendrobium nobile. Lineage (NCBI taxonomy): Eukaryota > Viridiplantae > Streptophyta > Magnoliopsida > Asparagales > Orchidaceae > Dendrobium > Dendrobium nobile. The sequence continues at coordinate 12,826,548 of CM039722.1, forward strand.
TCTCCCTGTCGTCGGACTCCTACTCGTCGTCGGACTTCTGCTCGTCGACAAACTTTCATCGGTCTTCTATCCGACGTTGGACTTCTCCCTGTCGTCGAACTTCTGCTCATCAGCGGACTCCTACTCGTCGTCGGACTTCTGCTCGTCGACGAACTTTCGTAGGTCTTCTATCTAACATTGTACTTCTACCCGACGTCGGACTTCTCCCTATCGTCGGACTTCTGCTCGTCAGCGGAATTCTACTCATCGTCGGACATCTGCTAGTCGACGAACTTTCGTCGGTCTTTTACCCGACGTTGTACTTCTACCCGACATCAGACTTCTCCCTGTTGTCGGACTTCTGCTCGTCAGCGGACTCCTACTCGTCGTCGGACTTCTGCTCGTCGATGAACTTTTGTCGGTCTTCTACCCGACGTGGGACTTCTCCCTGTCGTCAGACTTCTGCTCGTCAGCGGACTCCTACTCGTCGTCAGACTTCTGTTCGTCGATGAACTTTCGTCGGTCTTCTACCCGACGTTGTACTTCTACCTGACGTCGGACTTCCCCCTGTCGTCAGACTTCTGCTCGTCAGCGGACATCTGCTCGTCGTCGGATTTCTGCTCGTCGATGAAGTTTCGTTGGTCTTCTACCCGACGTTGAACTTCTACCCGACGTCGGACTTCTCTCTATCATCGGACTTCTGCTCGTCAGTAGACTTCTACTCATCGTCAGACTTCTGACTGTCAACGGAATTTCGTCGGTCTTCTGCCCGACGCCGTACTTCTACCCGTCATCAGACTTCTGTCCGTCAATGGATTTTTGTCGGTCTTCTGCCCGATGCCGTATTTCTACCCGACGCCGGATTTCTGTAGTTCAACAGATATCTCGAAGAACAGAGGGGCGGAAGAAATCCCCTAAACTTCTGTACGAGAGGAGGGGTGCTAATTCGAGCAGGAGAAATTTCTCACTCGCAAATAGCGGAAGCCTCAATTGTCAGAAAGCTGGGGGAGGAAAAAAATCCCTTAAACTCCTGCATGAGAGGAGGGGCGCTAATTCGAGCAGGGAAAATTTCTCACTCGCAAATAGCGGAAGCCTCAACCATCAGAAAGCCAGGGGGAGGAGAAGAGAAATCCACTAACTCCTGTACAAGAGGAGGGGCGCTAATTCGAGCAGGGGAAATTTCCCACTCGCAAATAGCGGAATCCTCAACTGTTAGAGAGCTAGAAGGAGAAAAGAAGAAGGTGCAAGTTTTCTAAAGGCCTAGGGGGCCTATTTATAAGTTTTTGAGAGAATATGAGGGAGTTATTGCCATTTTCGGAATGCCCTATTTTTCTAAATTTTTTTCGAATTTTTCGGACCTAAAAATAGCAAAACACTATTTTTTAGCGAATGTGGGGCCCACATTGGCGGTGCAGCTCACCAATCCGCGGCCAGAAGGCACAGATTGTTGCCAGCCACGGCAGCCAACGCGGCAAGCAAGGCGCGGCAGGCCAGGCGCGGCAAGCCCAGCGCGGGCGCAGCCTGGTGCGGGTTCGGGTGCAGCCCGTGCGGGCGCTGGAGGCCAGTCGGGCGTGCACCCCAGGCGGCGCGACCGCCGTTCTGCGTGGCAAGCTCAGATGGCCGCTGTTCCGCGCGGCAGGCCCCAATCACGGCCGCTGTTCGGGGTCGGCGGCGGCGGCAGCAGCCGGCCGGCCGGTCCGGCCGGCTCAGCCGCCCACCCGTTCCGGGTCCGTTTTTTGCCCCGAAAAGATCAAATTAGACTTTTTTGGGGTCCCCGGACACATTTTTCGACGTTCCTGACTCAATTTTACAACTTTCGGAGCCCAACGAAGCCTCTATGATCAAGTTTCGAGAAACACTTAATTTTCGGAACACAATTTTTGGTGTTTTGGCCAATACAAATTTTTGAAGCATATATTTTCGGACTCCTAGAGCTTCAACGTTCGAAAATAGGGGGGCAACTGATACGGCATCACAAAATTAGCTTGATCGGGAACGAATCTCGAGGCAAAAGCTAGTTGGAAACTTCAAAAATTAATTCCAGGAGCATCCGAACTCTGATTTCAACGTGCTTATAGTCAAACTGAGCGTCTCGGAAATACGAACCCAACGACACCAAGATCAACCCAATCCGAGCCCAGATGAGTCCGAATCAAGGACCCGAAAGCACTGTTGGAAGGTTCAAACCACAATTTGAGTTACTAAAAGGTCTCCGATTTTAACGAGCTTATACTCGAATCGAGCGGATCGACGAGACGAATCCAACGAGCCCAAGATCTCTGAATTCCGACATCATTAAGGCCTTCAAAATTTCAACGAATGGTGCACGATCGAAGGGTTCAATATCGGCCGTCCATTCAAACCACTCCCTATTCTCCCATGATCTCACACCCATTTACAAGCTATGCCACTCCAAAAAAACTATAAATAGAGCCCTCATTCTACACAAAGGGGACTCAAGTGAAGAGAGAGAAGAAGAAGAGAAGAAGGAGGAGAAGGAAGAAGCTTCTCCTCGACCACCGCCGGAGCTCTTCCCGCTGCCAGAAGACGCCGGAACTTTGCCAGATTTTTGGGAAACGTCGGGAATTTGCAGAACTTTGTAAACTTGATTGAAGAAGCGAATTGTAATATGATTGCCCCGACTTGTGGGACGAATCAGCCATTTGTAATTTGCAAAACATTAGTGGAATTTTTCAACTGGGCGAGGCCCCGTGGTTTTTTCCCTTTTTGGGTTTTCCACGTAAAAACCTTAGTGTTCGTATTATCTTTTCTGTTTGTGTGCTGAATACTCGTACAACGCTCGGACGCGAATTTACAAACTCTACCGCCGCGTATTTTCTAGCACGCAACAAGTATGATTTCATAAATCAATTACATCAAAATCATAAAATAAATGCCTAATAAAACTGTTACGCTTAATTAGTTTATCTCTAGTTCATATACAAAGCGGAAAAAAATTACAAAAAATAACTACTAGTAATTTAGGCTTTTACATCACTTTTTAGGACCTATTGCAGCGGTTTAAACACATGCTAATATATTTTTACGGTTATTTTTGTTTGGAGGCTTTGAACACTTTCGTACCAATGCCGCAACCGACATCCCAAAGCCGCACTCAAAATCCATAAATGATGATGGCCTGGAGCTCTCGCACGAACAGTGCGAGAGGGAGATGGATTTGTATCACGATAGAGAGGGATTGGGATGGCGGGCTAAGACGAGATTGGAGGCTAGGGCATCAACAATAAAATGGGGGAAGCATATTGTTCCTAAAGCAGTGGATTTTAAAAATGCCTCCGCCTTAACTAATTGGTTGCTAAAGTTATAAATATTTAGGAGATTTTAGTAGGGATTAAAACTGTTGTTTAAACCTCTCTATAGCAGTGGTTTATAAACTGCCGCTATAAAGTGCTGCGAAAACGTCATAATTTTGGTAGTGAATGTTGCTAATTTTGCCATACGATTCGCTTCTACACATACATTAAAATTAATCTATACCAATTTCTAGTTTGCATCAAAGGTAATTAATAGTTGTTTGCATGATAGCGGCACAAAAGAAAACACAAAATTGCAAAATTATGGCACATTATTAGAACAATGATCATCTCCAAAAATACTTGAAAAACTGAGAGTTGAAAGTAATGAAAAAACTTCCCAACCATTATATGGTCTCATCAATAGTTAAAGGAATTAATGAAGTTAATAAGGTTATTAATTATTATATTATTTATGAGAATAAATAAGAAAATGACAAATTGTTTGAGCTAATAAGTTTAGCTTGATTGACGGGATCAAAAAGAGGGATTTCGACAGATTGATGGAAAGGCGAACGGGACGAAGTCGGTGTTTGAGGCGAGGTATGGGGGACGCTGGATTGATGGGTTAAATAAGGAATGAAAGTTCAACTGTATTCAATAGAGTGCCCTAGTATTTGTTGATGCGTCCATATCATTTTTTGAGAAAACTTTAGGCCTTATTTAGGCTTCGTTTGAGACGGCTTTTTTACTGTTTTCTAAAACGGAGTTTTAGTACAATTTTTTTTTTATTTTTGTACTAAAACTCCGTTTTTGAAAGCAATAAAAAAGCCGTGCCAAACGAAGCCTTAATTTGTCTTCTTTTATAAATTAAGTAGAGAAATTGTAGTAAGAAAGCTATCTCAAAATAGCTTCAAAAGCACATCTTTTATAAAGCAATTTTCTCTAACAAAAAAAGCTCTGGATTTTTTGGAGATTTTTACACAGCAGAGCCTTAAATCATTGCAAAATAAGATTTTTAAAAATGTAAGTTACGATCACTGATAAAAAATCTATCACGTAAATTTTAAAAAATAAAAAATTATATGATAAAATTTAAATTTAATTTGTTATATGCCATATGATTGATATTATTACATTCAATATTCATATATGTACGTATAATTTATACATTATAAATAATAATATTCTCAAATAATATTAAAAAAAGATTTTTCTCAAAAAATTGTCTATGGAAGAAAGCAGAATAAGGAATTCAAATCAGATAAAAGAATTGTAAGGTTACCCTCATGACGAGTTATCATTGGATGATACAAACATCTTATCATCTTTAGGACATAGATTTTTTTTTTCTTTTTTAGTTCAAGAAAGATGAGAAGGCAGTGATGAAAATGCCCACAAAAGAAGAAGAAATCTAGATGAGCGTGAAGGAAAAGGTGAGGAAATTAGAGAAAAAATATGAAATAATTTTTATAGCGAAGGGACTACTACATGTATTTTCTATTTATAATAAAAAAATGTGAGAAAAAAGATGAAATTTAAAATTTAAGATAAAATAATATCAAAAACTGCACAGATTATGTTAAAAAGTCCAAATAAAATTCAGTTATATAGCAAGCAAAGAATATGTAAAAAAAACCCATCTCTTTATGCATGAGATATTCATATAAATGAGAATTCAATGAACATTTATATCAATTATACCCAATTTAAAGATTACTATAACGATGCAAGAAATTGAAAGATGTTTCACTTACATTGCTTTCATTGTACTGTCTTCCATTTTACATTTAATTTTTTTCAGTAAAAATAAGAACCCCTTAATCAACTCTTACCTCTTTTATATTCTCTTGAATGTATAGTTGTGCTTTCTTGACTGTCACCTCTTCATATTCTCTTGAACTTTCTATTGCTTTCAACCGTTGGAAACGAGAACATCGCCCTTCATCTTTCATAGAATTTTTTTTTTTCCTTTTAAAAATATAGAAACAATATTTTCCTCTCTTTCTCTCTTACTGAGTTGCTTTTCTATAATTTATGAAATAAAAGCTTCTCATGCCATTCTTTGGTCAGGGTTTTAGGGTGAGGAGGCTTTCGCATGGGCTCGAGAGTCTGAATATCCTCGCCTAGACCGCAGTGAATGTCCGACGTCCGCCTTCCTTTCTCTATTCGCTAGCCTTGCTCGATAGCCCATCGTCCGCCTCTAGCTGGTCATCTTGATTGGCTCCGACCGTACCCAACCTCTCAACGTCTACTTGGCATCCTTCAGCCCGTCGTCTTCAACTTCCTTGACGACCCTTTGTCGTTGTTTGACACGTCATTAAGTGTAGAGGAGGCGCTATGTCTAGGGTTTCTTGGCTCTATGCGTGGCGTCTGGTGTTCGGTATTTCTCCTTCCCCTAACCTTTGATTTCCTACTATTTTCATCGCTATGGCTGCAAATCGGCTTGGGGATCCTGGGTTTTTGGATGGCAAGGCCAAGTCAAAATCATTTCGAGATGCTTTATCTAGTGATTCGCCTGATTTTCCACCTCTCAAAGTTTCTTCTCATCATGATTTACCTGCTTTAATTATTTCGGATGAGGGATTATTGTCTCTTGCCGCACCTTTTGAGTTTGCATTGTTAGGTAAATTTCCGGGTCATCGTCTGCCTCTTGATTTGATTCAGAAATTCTTCTTTAATCTCAAGCTCTGTGGTGCATTTTCGATTACTGTCTTGAATCCTAAAAAATGTGTTGATCAAGTTAGATAATAACTTAGATTACTATAGTATTTTCTCTCACTGATTGTATTTCATCGCTAACTATTTCATGAAGTAGTTTAAGCCGTCTCCCCTCTTTGACGTTAATGTTGAGTCGCCTATTGTGCCCATGTGGGTCTCCTTTCTCAGTTTGCATCCTCATCTTTTTTCACCTCGCATTCTTCATGGTTTGGGCTCTATATTTGGTTGGCTTTTGCGTGTTAACAATTCCACTTCGAACGACACTTGGTCGTCTGTTGCTCGAATTCTTGTGGAACTAGATGTCACAAAACATTATACTTCTCAGGTGTGGCTTGGCTCTAAATCTATGGGATACATCCAATATATATATATATATATATATTACATGCACGAATTGCATCAAAAGAAGAACAACTTTCACAAGTGAAAAGTAAAGTTCATCTTGTGGACGTGAAGGGGATATTATTCTTAGCATGCTTAAAGAGTCCAATAGGATGAAGAGGTTGCTTGACTCCTTAGATATGAAGTTGTATTATAGACATCATAAAAATTAAAACAAATGATGATGTCATTAGTGTGACAATTATTTTCAGAAAAAGGTACAACTAGTAATACATAAAAAAGAATATCATAATTAGTTATAGCTTTATAGCAATAAATATTGTGATATTCTTCTTCATTTATTTCTAATTGCGTATTTCTTTGAAAAGAATTGTTACACTTATGGCAGGAATACTTGTATTACTTTTTATCATGTCTGTAATGCAACTTCTTATCTGAGGAGTCCTACAACATCTTCACCCTATTAAACTTTCGAGATAGGCCAATCATATTTTTCACTATGCGTCCACAAGATGAAATTTACAGCTAGCGATGAAGGTTGAGACGTGGGCTACGATGAACTAAGGAGCTGTATATTTGAATGCATGAAAAGAATGAGAACTAACCTATGACGAGCCGAATTGGTGCAAGGCTTGTACTACTCGGTATGCACACCCATCGTCAAAGAACGGTGGCCATAAACTTGATTCAAGTTCAATTTGAAATCGACACGTTTGATAGACGCTACATAAACCGTCTCGAGCTCATTGGAATTAACTGGATGCCGAATAGTGTCATTCGAAGCGAATCCAAACTAAATTCATGAAATTTAACATTAATCATGCTCGATTTATTTAAAATGTTAGTTATTAAACCAAAATTTCTTAATTTCGATGCAATTCAAATTGAATCAAGGTGTTTGAGGCGATCAAAACCAAATCAATGTTGATCGAAGCATATCGACATAAATCGATGCTACTCCAAGTAAAAATTGACTCGACATAAGTTTAATTTAACACCATTGCTTCCTGAAAGTTCGTTAGGGATGTTAAGCCCTATAGAACTGGCCCAAGGCTAACCAAGAGGGGGGGGGGGGGTGAATTGGTATTTAAAAAATTTCTCTAAGCAAAACATGAATACAAACCAAATCACCACAAAAAATAAATGCGGAAAATAATAAATGCGGAAGCAGTAAAAAATAAGAACATAAGGGTTTATTGTGGTTCGGTCAACTCGACCTATGTCCACTCCCCGAAGGCACCCTCCGAGTATTGCACTACAATCGTGACTCTCCTTTAGCCCCCACAGCTAGGCGGAGAAGCCTTTACAAACACCTCTTTTTTCCACACTCGGCAAGACAGAGAACTTTCCTCCTTTTGCTTCCTCCTGAAGCAGGCAGAGAACCTCGATCGCTTGCTGGAACTTACCTCTCCCAACCCTTCCAAGGACAAGAGACTCTAGGGAAGAAGAAGTGGGACAATGCTTGGAGCAACCCTTGTGAATCCCCTCACAAGCTCCCTCTTACAAGATCCTCTCTCTCTCTCTCTCCCTCTCTCTCTCCCCTTTAGGTTTTCTCTGGTCAAGACAATAGCCAAGGATGTTCAAAAACGTTGAAAAAGAGCTCTTAAATAGAAGAGCTTCAAAGGAGCTCATTAATTGCAAGTTGCTGACTATATCGTCCAGGACGATATGAAAATCGTCCTGGCCGATCAGTAAAAATCTAATGAGATCGGCCAGAGCATCGCCTTGAATGCAATCTGGATGATTGAAAATTGGCTTGATCGTCCAGCACGATCTCAAGATCGTCCTGGCCGATCTGTTCAAATCATAGGAAAATCATCTAGAGCATCGCCCTGAATTCAAGCTTTCTGATCCAGATTGTCCAGCACATCGCCCTGAATTTGTACTTGCCGATATTTATCGTCCAGGAGCAACTAAGGATTTTAGAATAAATCATCCCGGTCGATCTTGCGATCGTCTAGGACGATATGATCGTATCAATCATCCTTAATTACTTCATTGATTGTCTGATCAATTAAGGCATAATTGTGAATATCGTTCAGGGCGATCATAGATCGTCCTGGCCTATTACCAAAAGTACAGAATACCTTAATTATTTATGACGGCAATTTCTTTATGTTTTGAGCCTATTATCCAGGCCGATACAAGTATCGTCTCGTATCGGCCTCGAACAATTGGCTAATGATGGTTGCCTTAATTAAGAACCCCTAATTAGATTTTCTGTTTTAAGCCCGATCGTCCAGGACGATGTAAATATCGTCCTGGCCGATTTGAGTAAAAACAGAAATTCTAAGTCTCTCAAGTGTGTGTGTGTGTAGGGTTACTTTGCATCAGTCACACTAAAGATTACAATTGACTCAAGAAGGGAAAAATAATACTACAGACTGACTCAACCCTAATCTATCCCATCTTGAGCTGGCTCCATTTTTCAGTCCGATCTTTGATTCCTGAAAAGTCAGTAGTAAAAGACAGTCCAAGACAAATAAGAGTTTTTGCCAATCATCAAAACATAGTTCATAGACCTGAATTTGCGACAATCTCCCCCTTTTTGATGATGATAAAACACTATGACAAAAAATTTAAAAAACAGCAGTGTAGCATAAAAACATCCAAAACCTACTCCCCCTTTTCCTACTCCCCCTTTTGACATCTCAAAAAGGAGGGAATCAAGAACAAAAGCAAACTACAAGACATCCCTTTTTTTTACCAAGGCATGAAGATGATGTAGTATTCCATGTGATTGATTTTAAAAACTTGTGAGTTAATGAGTTAACAACATCAAAAATCCAAAGAACGGTAGAATATCCGATCATGATTACCCTTAGCTCGGACTTTCTCTTAGGGTAAAATCGTGTTTTGAAATCAATGACCTAACTCAAAAAATCAATTGGATATGAGGCAAAAGAATCCATTCATCACTTGGTTTAAGAAAAAATATCTTATAAAATAATGAACTAAAGTAAATTTGTCATAATCGCAAAACAATCGAAATCAAGCCTTTGATACATGAAAACTTCTAAGTTTTTAAAAGATTTGAAAAGAAAGAGGAGCTTGCTTTTTAGTGGGCTCATTTTATGCCTCTTGTCAATTGATTGCTGCTTTTGCACATCTTTTGCTTTTTGATATATAATTTTTCAATTTGACGTCATTGTGCATCTTTTTTTTGGCATCATTGGTCATTTTTTTTATTTTTTCAAACTCCATTCTCTTTTACAACTCTTAAAAAGGCTTCTTAGTTATGAGTATATCTTCTAGATATTAGAGAATAGGAGCTCTCTCTCTAATATAGAGAAGAATTATCCATAAAACAGAATCAATTAACCAATGACAAGAGTAATGAGGAATCTTGATGTGACAAAAAGACCTTAAGCATTTTAAATACAAGATAGATTTGCTTATGCGATTTTAGAAAGGATCCAAATTTTATAACCAATTTTTAATTTGAAATAGATTCTTGATTAGAAAAGAAAACTATGCCACTAAAATAGGTTAGAGAAGGAGACACAATCAACGAAATATTTTTACCATCTAATAGATTAAGAGAAGTAAAACATTGACTATAAATTCTCAAAAGTAAGGACAATGTATGCGATATCATATCAGCGATGATTTTTGAAAGCTAAAAAATTAAGAAAGACAACAAAAAGAAAGTAAGCCAAATCAAACAAAAAAAGAAAAGAAAATAAAGAGCAAAAATGAAAAACAATTAAAAGAAAAAGAACAAAAAATCAAATAAAGCAAATAGATGATCAAGTTTATACAGTTATTTCAATCACACCCAATCTGGTCCTTAAAGAGCTGAAAGTGTCGAAGGCTAGTGGTTTAGTAAAGATGTCAGCTAGTTGATTTCAGTTGTCACATGGTGTAGCTCAATGTCTCCCTTAGTCACATGGTCTCTAATGAAGTAATATCTAATGTCAATGTGCTTAGTCCTTGAATGTTGGATAGGATTCTTAGAGATGTATAAATTTTTTCAGAAACTTCAAGAAGTTGATCGTAGGAAAGTTCACATACCTCTTCTTGATCAAGATGATCGTCTGCCATCAAGCACAATTTTGTTGTCTCATCTTCTGGTTCCGTCTCCGATGAATTCGATGCAGAATCCACCCAAAATGCCTTTTGGAGTCTCTTCTTGTCCTTCCTGAACTTGGGTTTCTCCTCACCCTTTTCCTTTTCTTTCCTTGAGTGATCTTGAAGTGTAAGACAATCAGCTTTCACATGTCCAGGCTTCCTACATTCATAACAAACAACATCAGAAGATCTTTTAGAATATTTGTTATCTTTACCTTTTTTCTAATGATGTTTTTGCTTCTTTCTTAGAAAGTTTCTGAATTGCCTTGAGATGAAGGCAACTTCATCGCTCTCAGACCCGGAAGAATTGGAGTCAGATTTGTGTGCCTTCAGTGCCACCATTTTCTCTTTCTTTTTCTCACCTACATCAAGATTTCTTTGATTCACCCCTTGCTCGTAAGCAATGAGTGAGCCAAGTAAGTTGTCAATCGAATACGTGTTCAAATCCTTAGATTCAGTTATAGCAGTGATTTTAGCATCCAAAGAGGAAGGCAAGCATCGTAAAATCTTGTTTACTTTTTCAAAGTTCGAAGGTTCTCTTCCTAAGGCATGCAAAGAAGTAATAATCTGAGTAAATCTCGTATACATTTCAGAAATCGATTCATGAGGTTTCATACAAAAAAGTTCATAGTTATGCAAGAGAATGTTCAAACGAGATTATTTAACTTTATTAGTGCCTTCATAAGTGATACATAATTTATCCCAAATTTCTTTACAAGTTTTGCAAGTGGAAACACGCATGTAGTCTTCTGATTTTAAAGCACAGAAAAAGCAATTAAGACATTTTGCATTCAATTGAGCCAAATCCCTATCATCTAAAGTCCATTTAGTAAAAGGAAGTGGAACAATAATGTTGTTAAGTTTACTAGTTGGAGGTGTGTAACCATCCGTAACAAGCATCCACATGCGATAATCAGTAGATTATAAAAACATAGACATGCGAGTTTTCAAAAAATCAAATGAGATATTATCAAACAAAGGTGGTCGGGTAATAGAATACCCTTCCGGTGTATTACGATTCCCAAAGTTAGCCATGGATCAAAATTCAAAAAATTTTCAAACTTAGTTTTTATGAATCCCGCTCTGATACCACTTGAAAGTTCGTTCGGGATGTTAAGCCCTATGGAACTTGCCCAAGGCTAACCAAGAGGGGAGGTGAATTGGTATTTAAAAATTTTCTCTAAGCAAAGTACGAATATAAACCAAATCACCATAAAAAATAAATGCGAAAGATAATAAATGCGGAAGCAGTAAAAAACAAGAACACAAGGGTTTATAGTGGTTCGGTCAACTCGACCTACGTCCACTACCCGGAGGCGCCCTCCGAGTATTGCACTACAATCGTGACTCTCCTTTAGCCCCCACAGGTACGCGAAGAAGCCTTTACAAACACCTCTTTTTGCCACACCCAGCAAGGCAGAGAACCTTCCTCCTTTTGCTTCCTCCTAAAGCAGGCAGAGAACCTTGATCGCTTGCTGGAACTTACCTCTCCCAACCCTTCCAAGGATAAGAGACTCTAGGGAAGAAGAAGTGGGACAATGCTTGGAGCAACCCTTGTGAATCCCCTCATAAGCTCCCCCTCACAAGATCCTCTCTCTCTCTCTCCCTCTCCCTCTCTCTCTCTCCTTTAGGTTTTCTCAGGTCAAAATAGTAGCCAATGATGTTCAAAAATGTTGAACAAGAGCTCTTAAATAGAAGAGCTTCAAAGGAGCTCATTAATTGCAAGTTGCCGACTATATCGTCCAGGACGATATAGAAATCATCCTGGCCGATCAGTACAAATCCAATGAGATCGGCCAGAGCATCGCCCTGAATGCAAACTGGACGATTGAAAATTGGCTTGATCGTCCAAAATGATCTCACGATCGTTCCGGCCGATCAGTTCAAATCAGAGGAAAATCGTCCAGAACATCGCCCTGAATTCAAGCTGTCCGATCCAGATCGTCCAGCACATCGCCCTGAATTTGTACTGGCCGATATTTATCGTCCAGGATCAACTAAAGATTTTAGAATAGATCGTCCCAGCCGATCTTGCGATCGTCCAGGATGATATGATCGTATCAATCATCCTTAATTACCTCCTTGATTGTCTGATCAATTAAGGTATAATTGTGAATATCGTTCAGGCCGATCATAGATCATCCTGGCCGATTACATAAAGTACAGAATACCTTAATTAATTATGGCTGCAATTTCTTTTTTTTTTTGAGCCTATCGTCCAGGCCGATACAAGTATCGTCCCGGACGATTGGCTAATGACGGCTGCCTTAATTAAGAACCCCTGATTAGATTTTCTGTTTTAATCCCGATCGTTCAGGACGATGTAAATATCGTCCTAGCAGATTTGAGTAAAAACAGAAATTCTAAGTCTCTCAACTGTGTGTGTGTTTAGGGTTACTTTGCATCAGTCACTCCAAAGATTACAATTGACTCAAGAAGGGAAAAATAAAACTACAGACTGACTCAACCCTAATCTACCCCATCTTGAGCTGGCTCCATTTTTCCATCCGATCTTTGATTCCTGAAAAGTCAGTAGTAAAAGGCAGTCCAAGACATGTAAAAGTGTTTGCCAATCATCAAAACATAGTTCATAGACCTCAATTTGCAACACTTCCATTAATTGAAATTAATTCATCTCGAATCCATCAAAATTAAATCAACATTAATTGGGTTAAATTGATTAAATTGAAAAATCATAATTTAAATAAAATTTGCTAACTTAATTTTTTTAATTAACCATCTAATATCATTTAAAATGCAATATTTAATGACATCCATGAATTAAAAAAGATTGGACGGTAATTTTGAAGTCGTTCAAGGGGCTATTTAGGCACCATTTTAGGTGATTAGAGGAAGCAGTTAGGGCCGGTTCGACCATCTGATTTATGGGCCTTCTCTTGGACAAATTGGCAGTTCGTTAAAACCCCGCTCCATCTTCCTCCTAGTGTGTGAAGCTAGCCCCCTCTCTCATTCCTACTTTTCCCCATCATCACATCCGATCCTTAGGTATGCAGAAGCTTGCCGCCAGTCCTAATCACGTCTGTGCCTCCCTTCTTATCCGATTTGCTGAGCAGAGAACAACAGGAAGTGGTAAACCCCTCTTCCTCTTCCTTATATTTTTGCTCTTTCTCAATCTTCTTCTTCTTCTTCTTCTTACTACTTCCTTATATTTTCTTTGTTTGAATCCGGATGACTGGAGTTGATCAATGATTTGATATTTTATGATTATTTTAATTAAATCTGAAATGAGTTTTTCTTGAGGATTAAAACCGCCCTAACATTTCTTCCTCTTGGCATTCTCTTGATTTTATTTTCCCAAATCAGATGGTTGTTTCTCACTCTAATATGGCTGAATTATGTATATATTTGACTTTATCTTTCAAGATTTTGTTTCGACAAGGGATTGATTGCTATTTCATTCCTAAAGCCAAGTAAGAAACCATTATAGATTTTCTCCGATTTGGAATGTGCAATGGATCTTTTAGGTTGTGTTTTGAAAATGAGCTATGATTAGAATGATATTCCTCTCTCACGTTTTAAATTCCAAAAAAAAAAAGAACATAATTACTCTTTTCTAAATCTTGAAAGAATGTGTAATTTGGTGAGTGTTGTCTTCTGAAGTAATGGAGAGGTACGACTAATAACGCTTCATAGCTAACGAGGGCGAGTGACCGGTGGAAACCCGGAGTTAATTTTTGTTGTATTGAAATTTAACCAAATACATAAGAGTTTTGAATACATTAAAAACGAGCGAGTAAATGAATTTAAAATTAATCAAAAATTTAATCCACATTCATTTTTATTCATACCAAACAACAAAATTTCTAGAACTCATGCATTTGGAATACTTTACACTCATAAGGGATGTAAAGTATTCAATTCACTTATCACAAAAAGTAAAGTAGTAGCTAGTTCCTGATAATATCATCTTCAATAATAGTAATAATAAATCAATATCACATTTATCATCCCTAACTTACAATTGAATCATCATTTTCTCTCATCATATAAAAAATACACAACATATAATCATATGCATATATTACATTTAACCTTATATTCCCTAGAATAATCTAGCCCAAACATTAGCCCTCAATCAAAAAGCTAAGCATGTTAGCTAACCCTATTTGTTAACCTCATTATTCGAGGTCAATTTCTCTGATTCAATCTTTAGCATATAGGTTTTCATAACCTAACGTAGATGTTGCCTACAGGATTCCATTTAGGTGGACACCTAATGACATAGCATTGACTCAACTATCTAATTCGACGCAAATCGAATCAACTCGTTTAAAGCTAATAAAATTAAAATTCACTGAAATTTAACATTAGTTAAATCCAATTTAATCAAAATGACAGTAATCTAATTGAAATTACTCAATTTCAACTCAGTCTAAATCAACCCCAGTCGGCTCGGTTCAATGCGACTCAATTTAATCTAGATCAAATTGATATTATTTAACCCGAATTGACTCGTTGCGAGCCAATGACTTTCGTTAAACTAAATGAATGAATTTAAATTAATCTAATTTGAAATGTTCATTAATTTCTTTTAATTCAAATATAATGATTCTATTAATTTAAATTTACTATGTATTTTAAAATAATTTTTTTATTATAACTAAAATACCCTAAACACCACTTCTAAACTTTAAAATTAAAATCAAAACTGATTTGGGCTAAACCTAACGAGCATCTAGACCAGTTCAAACCAGCCCCCACGTCTCTCTCTCCCTCATATTTCGGACAAACCGCTCCGCCATTATTTCGCAAACTGCCCCCTCTTATTTTTGTGAAACGAACTCTTCTTCCTATACTCCCAGTTTGCAAGACTCCAGGAACCGCCCTTTCAGTTTTTTTTTTCCAGAAATCCAAAGCCTCCTCCTGATTCAAAAACGGCCAAATTTTTGAAACGAGCTTGTAAGCAGCTAAATTTAGGAGAAGAAGCAGGATTGGGAAAGTAT
Source organism: Dendrobium nobile (assembly GCA_022539455.1). Classification (NCBI taxonomy): domain Eukaryota; kingdom Viridiplantae; phylum Streptophyta; class Magnoliopsida; order Asparagales; family Orchidaceae; genus Dendrobium; species Dendrobium nobile. Next base: position 12,841,879 of record CM039722.1, read on the forward strand.
TTGAGAAGCAGCGTATACGCCCGGATAATTGGCGCATTCATAGAATGCGCTCAATGCATTGGCGCATTAACTCCATGGAGTGCGCCGAATGTTTCGGCGTATTCTAGCTTTTCCTGATTTTATGGATTCAGTGCAATGGCAGGCGAAATTTTGCCTCAATTTCGATGCCTTTTTTTTGGTATAATGTTCTAGGAATCAGTAGAATAAAATTTTCTCGCTTTCAGTAAATTGAACTTTAGTACGGTTTTGTTGTTTTTTTGTTAATCTTTTTTTTTTTTTTTTTGGGAAAATTTAATCTTGTTAACTTATGTAACTGTATTTCGAGGAATGCCAATTTTGGGTAAGTTTAGGGTGTTGTTTGTTATATGTTATTTATTGCCAAATTAGGTTTAGAGATGTAGGTGTTATATTTTGACGTTTTATGTTGGGAATGAGAATATCATTGAGAGGAAAAGGGCATTAGAGTTTGTTGAATTAAATTGGAAAATAAAAAGTTTATTCTGTTTATTAAATATAATATTAAAATACATTTATAAGAACAAATTTTTTTTGTTATTAAGTTAAATACTTGAATATGTTTCTATTTAATTATATGTATTATATATATTATATATGATTAATATGCTAATTTTGTATAATATTTAATATTAAACATTTAAATTGTTAAATTAAATTTTATTAATATATTAAAAAAAATTTAAATGAGAATAAAACAAATAAAATAGTTTTAAAAATAAGTTAAAAAATTTTATAAAATTTAAAATTAGGTTAAATTGATTTAGATTTTAGTTTTAAAGATACGTAAAATTATAAATTATTTGTATTTCGATATAAAATTTTTATTAACAAACCATTTGTATCTCCCTCGACGGCTAAAATTTTAAATTTACAAGTTATATTAAAATAATTTAATTTGAATGTATTAAAAAGTATAAAATATTTGGAGAAATAAATATATATTCATCTTTTATATAGATAGTTTAGAATGAAAAAGTACGAAAAGTAATTAACACAAATTCATGAACATACATGATAAGTCCAGTAACAGAATGAAATACATATGATACGAATTGAAAGAAAGGTAAAAAAATTATTATTACATGTGGCTCATTACTATGCGCATACGCGGTTGGAGTTGGCTTAAAATTGGACAGCATAGGAAGTCTTCTGTGAACTTCTTTTGGATGTATTGCCAATCTTTTATATTCAAGAACTCCTTTTTACCATCTAAAATATTCAGCTCTCGATATTTTTCAGATAGAAATGCATCTTGATAAGTATGCCACCTTTTATAAAGAATACAATGTTGCACATCGGTTATTGGATTCTCAACATTGACCACAATAGTATCATCTTCTTTCTGTGCGATTTCAGCAATTCTTGTCTTAAGAATACTCATAGGAGCAAAATGACCATTATGATCCCTAAACCTTTGTCGTACAAATTGTCAGGCCATATCAGTAAGGGTTTCTCCATTCACATACATGGGATAATGAGTTTTGATAACTTCATGATATGCATCCATAAATTATCATCTTCATACCAAGACCATTCATGCAAACAATATCAAAAAATTTCATTTGATCTTATTTTCTCCTCCAAGAATTCATCCATGGGATACGACATAGATTTTGTCAATCGAACAGTACCATCATAGATCAACTTCTTTCTTGGGATAATATGAAGGAAATCCCTTGATGGTGAGAGCTTTATTGAAGAGGACCCTGATGATGATGACATATTGTGTTGAATATTTAGGAAATGCAACTTGAGTTATCATTAGAAATGTAACATTAAATAAATTTATGAAACATAAAAATGATTTGAAGAACAAGAGTAAATTAATAAAATAAATTAGAAGTTGAGTAATAATTAGAAATATAAATATTAAGGTTCAACATAACAACACGAAGTAATTTTTGAATTATGTTTGATTGAGAAATAAAATAATAACATAAAGTACATTTTGGAAGCACGGTAATAGGATTAAAGCTGAACATATTCTCTAGTCTTTTTTGAAGTTACTGTTTCAGATTGTTTAGTACATATCGGTACATTCCCTTGTCATTTCCTAAGCACATGTCTGACACGAGCTTGAAGTTGTGTTTGTGTTGGACAACATTTGAAGTGATACATAAATCTGTGTTGAAGGTGGTTCTAATCTTCGCCATCTAAAATTTTTTTCCTTTCCATCTTGAGAACAGTGCATTAGCATTTTGTAGATATCTAAAATCCATTTATCTTCTTTGGGGTACTAATAATGGTATATAATACAGTGATCTATATCAAGCATCGATATTCCAATCCCCGTCTCAACTGTACCGTCTTTGTCACGGCCAAGTTCTCGAATACACCCCTTTAGAAAATTTAACGATACAAGGTGGCCACTCATGTCGCAAAATCTATCTTGTATCAATTTCCAACCTACATCTCGAAGGTGAAAGCCAGGCCTATATTGCCTCAATTTCATAGCATCATCTTGTTGATGCCACAGGATGACATCCTCGTCTTCCCCCCAATTATGAAGAAGATATCTAAAAATTTCATTTGTTGTTACTTTTGCTTCTAGGAGATCATCTGTACTATAAGCCAAACTTTCATGTAAACATGTACTTCCTTCTTCTATTAGTTGGTGTGTCGGTGCACCCCTCATTATTTAATTGACTGAAGAGTACATTTTGTAGTAATGAAGTTGCTCTTCCTTACGAAGTGTAGTCCTATGTAGCATGGAGAAAAAGATGATTTGAAATTACTTGAAAAAATGTGGAACTTATTATAAGAGCTTAGGTATACAAATACATATTGGAAAATGAGTTCTAATTAAAATGACTTAGTGAGATAATAAAAATTGTAGTAAAAAAAAAATTTAGCTTTATTAATGAGCATAAATAAGAGTGCATAAATTAGTAGATATTAAATTACCTTACAGTTTAACCTTAGTTCTCATCAAACATTCACAGTTACACTCACATACAAATAAAGAAGGCAGCATGAATAAGAGAAAATATTATTACAGATTATCTATCGATGACGCCAAAGAGCCCTACTACCAGGAGTATACCTATTTAGGGTCATTCTTCTTCGTCGTTGTAGCTGTTGCTCTTCCTCAATAAAATCCTCTTCTTGTTCTTGAAATTCTGGTTGACGTTGTATCGCATCAATGCACTATTGTGATGTTTGTCCTCCCATTAATAATATATCTTACTGCAAGGGGGAGGTTCGTAACCCAACACTTGACATCCACTCTGGGACTGTAACTGGAAAAAATGATTGCGTTGTGGGATGTTGAGATGGTGTACCGTAATATATTTCATGTACACTGCTTTCTTGTACAGTAAATGTGCTCCAATGTTGTGTTGATGGCCCCGCCCCAGTCATGTCATAAGAGGTCGACGGAGTATGCGTTAAATGTCAAGGTGGTTCCCGCTCAGTTTTTTGGCGGCGGTGACTTCTCGTGGATCTAGATGGAGCATTAGAGGTTGACTGTCTTGCTCCTTCTGCCCTAGTTTGGCTCCTTTCATATGTTGTGGTGTCAAAAGTTGTATAGTCGATATAAACTGAACGTTGCACTCTAGTTCAGATACCTGGTCAACTGCTAATTGTAATGAACTTGCATTTTGTTATTGAACCCCCGCCAATGGCTCTAGAATAGCAGTTGAACGTATATAGTATTCAGCCTACAGATGCGATATGTTTGTCAAATTATCCTTTTTAAAGAACATGTTAAAAATTTTTATTAAATAATTTTATATACCACTAATCGTTCCCCTGGAGATCTAGGGAAGAAAGTCTCTGGTGGCTCTATTGGTGGCTGCAACAGATAAATCGATGCCCATCATCTATACCACCGTAGGTATGTGCCTAACTCCTGATTACCTGTGCCTTCTGGTGGAGTTATTGCTATAACATATGCTCATCTTTCTTCCCATAGATCAAGGTAATCCCAATACTGAATAGTCCAATCTAAATCTGCTCTACCTCTTCCATCAATCCTTCTAAAACTTGGTTCCATCGATGGGACATCAGTGAATTGTACTCCCCAAAATTGCCTCATAACACGGTCAGGTAGATGCCACTCGGTACGTTTCCAGCTAATGAGGGGCACTCGAGCATGCCATATGTCTCTCCCCTCCAAACATTGGCTAGGCAAAGCTGCAAGGATCTCATCCGTGTATGGAGTCATGGCCACCTAGTATCAATGAAGTCATACATTATTAATGATTCCATATTTTTCATAAATGCACGAGGGGACAACATTAAAAATTTGTATTACCTGAGTAAGTCTTAAACCGTTAAAATCATCACGATATGTCATCGTGTTCCCGGATTGGAGCTCACGTATCCGATCTTCAGCCCACCTTTATTTAACAGAATATAATATTATGAAATGTAATTTTAGTGCAATTTTTTTTTTGTAATTAAATGTTAATACCTGCAACCAAGAGGTTTGCCACCAAAATCATGTATCTGTGGTATACGTAGTGTGGGTCTCCCAATATACAATTGCTCCCATGACCAAACTTGTAGTAATGCAACACCGGCAATATAAGTACACGTGGGCCTAGTTGCATTACACATCTCTCTATATAGATGCGCAAGAATAGTACTACCAATGGACATGTGACCAAAGATTTCAACATCCATAAGTAAGGGCAACCACTACAATGACACATGTGAATGTGATGTGTCCGGTATCAAGAAACACCCAATCATGAAGAGGATATAGACTCGGACATGGTGGAGAAATGGATCGGGACGTATGTCTTCGTATGAATCTCTATAGAATATCCAGCAAAGCCAACGTAATGGGAGCATTGACTCTAACTGTGCACTGCCCATCCTAAATGTGACCGTGTCATCTTCATCACCTGGTGCATGATACACCGTATCTCGGCTTGGATGTGTACCTAGAAGTTCATCACAGCATTCTGGCCAGGATCCCCAACGACGTCCTTCACCGACCACATTAGGGCCCACGAAAGCTGGCCCATCAATTCTCAATCCAAGTATAACCTGCACATCTTGCAGCATTATTATCATCTCGCCAACTGTTAAATGAAAGGTGTTCGTTAGTGGACACCATCTCTCTACAAGTGTTGTTATTAGGTTATGATCCGAACGTATATATTGCAGATGTTGAATGTTATGTAGCCCAAGATTCCTTAGAACATAAATCATGCGGGGGCACTATACTGGCCACTCACATGCGGTGCGTAAAAGTGTTGATGCAACAAGTGGAGATGCCTGTGGCAAAGAAACCAAAGCAACCATTATAAATAAAAAAGATAAATAGGTTTGCACATAAGAATAATTTAGTTAATACTCAAAATAAGTTATAACCTGATCAGGATCATGAGCCCTGTGCGATGCTCCCAAAGATGATATGCTCATTTCTCGAATCGTGTCCTCCTGACGCTCTTCATGGGTGGTTCGACACCCACCACGTCATCGCCTCGTTCTTTCAGCCATATCTATTATTACAAATTTAAGATACTCTCATAATCAATGAACCACAATTTCAAATTGTTCCTCACCTTTCCTAATTTACATATTGTAAAATTTATGTAAAATATAATTAGTTAATATACCAATATGTACATCTTTAAAGAATTTATGTAAGGTAGTATTCTAAATTAGGTATTGATTATGACATGATCAAGTACATCAATGTCATAATGAACTGAAAATAAATCGACTGAATTATAGAATAAAACAAAAAAAAGAACATACTTGACGATACAGATCACTATCTTCTAGACTAACATTTAAAAGTAAGGGAAACGAAGTACAATAACATCATAATCAATTGAAAAATAAGTTGTTGCTCTTTTCAATTTTGAATACACTGGATAAAGATGACTATCTTTTGTTAAGTTGGGTTTGGGTTGGGCAACATCCAAATCTTTTCTGAAACCATTGCTGAAAGCATTGCCAATCCGATGCTTCAAGAAACCATTTTCTCTTTTTGTCGGGCCAATAAATCAAATTCTCATACGTTTGAACAAGGAATGCATCTTCCGCGGAGTCCCATCTCTTGTAGAGAATGCAGTGACTTATATGAGCTGTTGGACTTGACACAATTACTTTAATTGATCCATCTTTACGCCTTCTAGTCTCAACATACCTTGCCTTCAGAAAATTAATTGGTGCTATATGGCCAAGCATTTGCGTGCCCTTACTTTGCACATATTCCCAGCCTTCTTTGTTCAAACCATCTTCATCCGTGTAAGATCGGATCGTCATAGCCAGACGGTGTCTCTCCCATAATATGCAATCTTCCTTATCAGACCAAGAATGTATACAACAACGATATAACCGATTTGATCTAGCTTTCTCCTCAAACATATCATCAACTGAATGTGTTAAACATTCCTTCAATCTAGTATTTCCTTCCTTGACCAAGGTGTTAAAAGGAATTTTTTGATTGTGGTTCATTGCACTTTTTTTTTTTTGAGAAATGAATTTTGCAATTGATAGAAAGAAAGCTAATTACAAACTAAAGAAAAGGCTCACATTCCTTCTTCAACAAAAAAACAAAGAGATTGAGGAATGTTAGCAAAGAAAGAGCTATCAATGTAAAAGTTGGTATCCAAAGCTAAAGTAGCACACCAATCAGCTACCTTATTACAATTTCTATGAACTTGATTAAGAATTTCCTTATTGAAATCGGTCAAGAAAAGAAAGTCCTCCCCCATTCGATTGTAACCTTGCCAATTGGTCTCGTTCAAAGAATTTTGAATGAATTTGATAACATTGATGTTATCACCTTCAATTATTACTCCTTTACTTTCAAGCATCTACGGTTGAATTAGTCTTCTAAGAGTCATAATAGCATCCATCTCAAGATGAACAATATCCCAATGCATTCTCTTTTCTCCAAAAGCAATCAACAATCTTCCTTTATAGTCTCTAAAACAGCCTCCAATTCCAGCCGTATAAGAGGAAATGAGAGATGCATCCACATTAATCTTAATCCAGTCAAGCGGTGGAGGGTGCCAAGAAGTTTGAAACTCCATAGGGAGATTAGCACCCCAGCTATCAATGACAGGATTAAAGATATTAATAGCAGAATATAATACATTAGCCTCTAGAACAGGAATGGATATTATTGTTTTTCCATGTTTTACAGCATTTCTGCTCTTCCAATTATGATACACTGCATTGCAATAAAGTCCAACCGTGCTTGGTGTAATGGTATAGAGATAATTCAACTCAGTTAAGCATTCATTTATGGATTCAAAAATCGGAATATAGATCCCTCAATTCTGGATCTGTTTTATAATTTTCTGCAATTCTTTACACCGGACATAGATATGTTCCAGATTTTCACACTCTGGATATCCTCTAGCACATAGATCTTCATCTGTAAGTTTTCTATGCTTCAAAAATTCATTGGTAGGGATTGCTGCTTTACTCATTCTCCACCAGAAGAGCTCAACACGAACTGACAGCTTTAATTTCTTCAACCAAGTGTAAAACCCCATGTCTCCTTCACCACTATTATCCTTACTGGAAGCTTCAACAGCACGGGATGTTATTGTTTTTCCTGAAGGAATGCAAATCTCTTCCAAATAATCCTCATTAGCATCCCTATCCATTGGTAGCTGTAACACCAAGGTGATGATTTCTTCAGTAAAAAAACTTTGCAATTCCTCTAAATTCCAAAATCCATTCTCTGTAGTGAAATGGCTGAGTTTTAATCCATACAAGTCTACACAGTTTGCTGTAATTGGCCACTCAATTAGCTGTTTATCTAACAGCCAAATGTCTTTAAGAACATCAATTTTCTGCCCATTAACCACTCTACACCTCAAAAGAGGCTTTAAGTTTTCAGCACCTTCATTCAAGACCTTCCAAGCAATTGATTTGCCATAACTGTCGCTACCATGCCACCAACTATCACCATATTTTGCTGTCATAATCTGATATAATAATGAGTTTTGATTTTTCAGCAATCTCCAAGTCAATCTTGCTTTGAGAGGACCAGCTCTACTCACTGCCGAATGAAAGTTCAATCCTCCTTGAGCTTTTGGTTTACACCTAGTTTTCCAAGAAATGTAGTGCATACCCTTTTTTCCATCCCTTTTATGCCAAATAAAATTCTTGCAACATCTATCAATCTCATGGAGTACCCTATTTGGATCCCAAGTGTGAGCAGAAATAAAGTTAGGTTTAAAAGAGAAGTATTGGCAAGAGTCATTTTCCCCGCCAAAGAAAGGAATTTACTTCCCCAAGTGTTCAATTTAAGCATCACCGAATCCAAGATAAATTTGAAATCTGCTTTTACAGGTCTTCTCAACATCAATTTGACCCCAAGATACTGAAATTCTTCAACTGTTTTAAACTTCAGAATTTTCTTCACTTGTAACATATCCACTCTATTCATCCCCTTACTAAACAAGATTTGAGATTTGGCATTGTTAACCCTTGATCCAGTCTACGAACAGAAGTCCATAATAATTCTATTTAACTTTGTGGCAAGATTCTTTGACGCTTGAGAGAAAAGCAAAACATCATCAGCAAACAACAAGTGACTAACCTTGTGAGCTCTTTGTGAAATCTGAATTCCCAAGCCTTGACCTCTTTGCTCCATAGCCAAAGAAAAAAGCTGAGAACATAAAGTATACAGATATGGTGATAAAGGGCACCCTTGCCTAAAGCCATTCTCTGTAATTATCCATTTGGAGGTTATACCATTTATAATAAAGGAAAATCTAGCATTCCTAACACATTCCATAATGAGCATAGTCATCCTCCTTGGAAGCCCAAACTTTTTTAAAACTTGAGATAAGGTTTCCCAATTCATACTATCATAAGCTTGCTCCATATCAAGCTTAACCGCCATTAGACCCTTTCTCCTTTTAGAAATTCTAAGCTTATGGACAACCTCTTGAGCTAGTAGACAATGATCAGACATTGATCTACCATTAAGGAAAGCTGCTTGTTCTTCTGTGATACACTTAGCAATGTAACTTTTCATTCTGTTTAATATCATGGTAGCCACAAACTTATAGGTCGATTGACACAAACTTATAGGCCTATAGTTGGAAGGGCTAGTAGGCTTTTTAATTTTGGGAATAAGAACAATAAGTGTATCCTTCCACTCATTATACATAATACCAGTTTTAAAAAATTCATCAATAGCCTTCCAAGTGTCCTCCTCCACAATCTTCCAATAATAATAATAAAAAGTAGTAATGCCATCTAAACCAGGCAATTTATTGTTACCTTGCTTGAAGACAGCCTTTGTCAATTCTTCTTTGGTGAAATCCAGATTCAGTGATTCAGCATCCTCCTTGGAAATTCTTAGCTTTTCTGGACAGGAAGGCCAGTATGAAAGCTTAAAATCTCTAGCTGATCATTTCTTCTGAAAAAAACTGTAAAAAACAATTTCAATTTGCTCCAAATCTTCCACAACAGTCCCGTTCTCATCTTTAATCTGCCAAATCAGATTTTCGTTTCTCTTAGCCGAAGCATACTGATGAAAATAATTCGAATTAATGTCTCCAAATTGCTGCCATCTGATTTTTGATCTTTGATTCCACCAAGTGGAAAGCCTACCCAAAGTAACATTAAGATCATGAACTTTGTTCCTCAAAATTGTCAACTTTTCTACCGTCATGCCTCCTTCATTAGATTCTTCAACCTGTAGTTGTAAGATGTCTTTCTTCAACTCATCCCTTAAAGAATTCAGTTCTTTACACTTGTTCTTATTCCAGTAATAAAGAGCTTTTAAAGATCTTTTCAACTTCCTCTGAAGGATTTCAGCACTAGAACCAAAATCCGACTTATTCCAAGCTTTGAAAATAATGTTCCAAGTGGATGGATATGTCTTCCAAGTGTCTTCAAATCTTAAGAACCCAATTTCTGGTTTTGAGGTTCCACTAAATTGATGGAGATAGGAGCTTGATCCGAAGCAACTCTGGGTAAGTGACGCACCTTAGCCATAGGAATATAGTGAAGAGCCGTAGAATTTAAGAGACATCTGTCAAGTCTCTCCCAAATTCTAGAAATTCCTTCCTTGTTATTACACCATGTATAGCTAGGACCCACAAATTCGATATCATGGAAATCATTATTCATTAGGAACATCTTCATATCTTTAGACCCATTGGTCAGATGGAACCTCTTTCCACCCTTCTTATCCTCCTTAGAGAGGATGCAATTGAAATCCCCCCCTATGATTCCTAGTTCAACACCATTCATACAATCTTCAAGCTTCTTCCAAAGTGATCTACGGTTTTGAGCATCCTTACCAACATAGACAGTTGCAATGTTCCATTTACCCAAAGCATTGATGTTGAGATGTTCCATAATCAATTGGGAAGAATGATCAACTATTTCAAAGGAAGCAAACTCCTTTTTATGGTTCATTGCACTTGATTATGAAATAATCAAAAAATATTCTTCTTTGCGAGATTTGTTGAATCTATGTTCGCTACTGCAAATAACAATAGATAGGTAAAAGACATTAGATCACATATAAGGTATTAATTAATGGTGACTTTATAGTTATAGGAGATTGGGAGCAGCTTCATTTATTACTTAATTAATCAATACATCTTACAACATTGATAGTTCTAACATTCACACACACTATTATAATGATTATTACCACACCCAACACATTGATGGCTCGAGCTATCGACATTATACATGTTATGGATCATATTGCCTTGGATGACGCTCCAAATCACTATGCCGCGATTTACCGACAATATCTATAATTCATAAAATTTATAATTATTCTCTTAGTGTAAAAAACATCAAAATTCACTTTGATATGACAAAAAAATTTATAATATCTTCATTACCTTGATGATGCTGGATTATAAGGACATGTTGCCCTATTATGTTCATTTCTATTGCAATGTCCACACCTCTTATTTGAGGTTGACTGCGCCTCATCCATTGTATTACAATATCTATTTGTCCTTGGTCTTCCTGCACGCCGCCTAAAAGTTGGTGCAAGTAAAGGTATGATCCGTTGTACTTCATTAAAATTAGGCCAAACATCCTTCAGGGGAACAACATGGAACCGGAGTTAGTTGCCCTATATGGGTTGAGTGTGAAGTATTGAGATACGAAAGCATTATGATTCCATCTCCTAAATCTGGCGACTGCTATGACATGAACGCATGACACATGATATAAATGTGGTTTCTAACATGTGCAAGAACAAATTTGAGGTGTAAGAACCTCAACTTTCTGTGGTCGGCACGTCGTATCTACAACTTTCAATTCACCTCTATTAATAGTTATAGGTTCAGGACATCTTCGCGCTTCGTGTTCAGTTCTTTGTAATGTAACCATCGTACGAGAAACAAATTCAGATTCTCCAACCATCAGCCACTTTTCAACATCTGTAGAACGCCTCATGAATAAAGATACGAGGTTATAGTATATGGACATTATTAGACCTTGAATTGGAAGTCCACGAGCACGTTTAAGAACTCCGTTAAAACATTCTGATGCATTGGTTGTCATGATGATGTATCGACATCCATTGTCAAATAATAAAGACCACTTATTAACGTCACACTATATCAACCAATCATAGGCTTCTTGCTTTACATTTTTTATTTGCTCCATTATGCAAGTGAAATTTACGATGTCCTCTGTACTACCAGCTATGTACATATTATTGCAAAGTCCTTCAACATCAGGAACAACTTTGCACCGTAAAATTTTTTTGTAGTTCTCACGTAAGTGATGAAGGCAGTGTCTATGTACGGCTTGTGGAAATATTTTTCGGCACCCTCTCACAAGGCCTGGATGCTTATCTGAGATTATGTATAAATTTTCACGTTCTTTTACTACGTCAACCAAATCATGCAGGTTACGAAGAAACCAAACCCATGAATCATTACTCTTTGATTCAACTATTGCAAAAGCCAATGGGAACAATCCATCATTCGCGTCAATCCCTACAGCTGCAAGAAGTGTCCCCCGATACTTTCCGAGTAAGAAAGTTCCATCAAGACTAAGGACATGCTTACAATGTTTCCACCCATAAATTGATGGGCCAAATGCCCAGAATAAAGTTTTAAATCGTGAACCTCCCACAAATCAACCTTGTATACAATTCCTGATTGGGACAAACGTATAACTTCCATGAAACGTAGGAGAGAACGATATGAATCTTCATACGTACCAAATATTGATTCGATGGCTTTTCTCCGTTCATCGCATGCCTTCATGTACGAAATCTTCATTTCAAACTTCGACTCTATCCTTGCAATTATCTACTTCGATTTCATATCGAGTTGTTGTTTAATAATAGGCATGATATGCCTACATAGAAATTTTGAGGTGCAATTGTGATGCCCACTAGCCATAATAGATTGATTGCAACTATGTGGAGGACCCGCGGATGAGACTCTCCAAAGACCACCTAGTCTTTTACTTTGTGATGCATGTAATCGCCAAGAACATGGCCTATGCACATTATTATGTTGAGTACATAAAATAATGAGATGACTTTTGTTGGAAGTCAAATTTATGTATTGAACATTCTATGAAATTGACCAACCATTAATTACAGCATGTAAGTCTTCTTTGTTATGGAATATTTATCCTTCATACAATTCCGAAGGAATATTTGCTTCAATTGAGCTAACAATATTGAGGACAGGAGGATCACATTAATCGTTACCATCCCACTGCTCGGTTGTTTGAATGGTTTCCTTGAAATTATTGATTGCATCCATCGATTCTAATCTAGCTACGTTTCATCTTACATGATCTTCAATGAACTCAACACCAACATTTTCGTCGTTCATATAATTATTCATTGATTCATGTATTTTTGTTTTGGGATGACTACAACTATCTCCTGAATCAGTACTACCACTATCCAAAGTTCTGTATGAATCTACGTCATTGTTTTCCATCTCATCTCCGTCTAATAAGACATTTTCATTTTGTTTTGATTGACGCATGTATGAGGAAGATGCTAGGTTTTCTTCATATATACTATTACTTGGTGTAACCCAACTTGGATGTTCGGTCACACTAGGGCGTGGAGGTAGCTGTTGTTGCACGAAATTTGATCGATCTGACAAACTAAGTTGGCCATAAATGTTTTTTTGCATGTCTATCGTATTTACTCCTCCGCCGTACCAAAAAAGATTTAATTATGCTTCATTTTAAATACAGAATTTAACCACAAATGCATCATATAATAAAGTTCTAAATACCTACATATGTACCTCCGTTGACGGACCAGCAACGTCAACATTATTGATTTGTTCTACCTCGACGTACACAACGACAGGATTAATTCTAGCTTCCAATAACATAAACTCACAAACCTCTTCATCATTGACATGTGTAGCGCAGTACCCGCCATTATTACGAAGGCGACATGTTAGGCTGATAGTATTTGTTGTAGAATTTATCATAAGTGCACGCATAATTATGTCTTTTAGCATTGTAAGTGATATATCATAATCAACGATGATGGGCCGATTTTGTCCACCAATATATGTTGCTGTGAACTCATCACCGATACGTAGCTCTCCACCAAAATATAACATTAAGCGCGCGCGACATGCTATCCTAATTTAAAGGTAGTTCGGTGTCAATGTCAAGAATGTCAAAATATTCTATACTACTTTACTTAACATACTGCTCATAATGTAACGAAAGGAAATGCATTATTGCTTCTCTGATTCTATATTAATGCAAAGTACATGATTAATAACATAGGATAATGACCAATTACAGCAATATTAGATTGCATCCGGGTTCATTCTCTTACCAAAAAGGATAAATAATCAAGTTTCTTACCAAATTTTGGTTAACAAATATCATATAGATATTTTTCTAAACTGATTAATAATTCTTTTATAATTATCATATTTTAATAAATTTAATCATAAAAATAATATAAAAAGTATTAATATTTTTCGAAAAAAAAAACAAGTGATTTTCTTAGGGAATACACTATGTGAGTGGTCTCTTGTGGAATACACTAAATTAATGGGCTTGCTTTTCTCTTCTTTTTTTTTTTTTTGGGGTAATGTTGGGGCATAGCCCGATTTTATTGAAATTTAAAACAAATATAGAGTCCAACAAAAAAGAAAAAACAACAGAAGAAAAATACAGAAAGAATTTCCAACATTCTATACAAGCTACAGAATGTGGAAAACTAAAATGGAAAAACAATAACAGAAGCTAATAAAGGAATTGAAATTCTAAAGAGCTGCACTTTCAGTGCCATAGATAGGCAGGGAATAACACGTCCTGCCTCATAAACTGTCAAAATCGGGATCAGCAGTAGAGATAACCGTCGTCACTATGGACCAGAGAAGGATAGGAAAATATAGCAAAAACTTCCATCGACCAAATAGATCTACAGCAAACATACAGGGCAGAATTGAAACAGCAAGAATATCTTCCAAGCCAACCCCCGGGTAGGAAATAGGATGAGCATCCGTATTAATCCAAAAAGAACCTCGCAAAAACAAAGAAAAATCCAGGATTAATAAAGAATTTTAACCAAGAGGCAAGAGTTTTTCACATTAGTCAAAGAAATGAAATTCAAAAGAGCGGCACTTTTAGTGCCAAAATCAGGCAGGGGAAAAACACGATCTTCCACATAAACTGACAAGGTCAAGTAATCAGTAGAAGAGATGCCGGCGTCACCATGGACCAGAGAATGAGAGGAAAAATAAGCAAAATCTTCCAACTACCAAATAGATCTAAAACAAAGAAAAATCAGGATTAATAAAGAATTTCTGGAAAATTATTTTGAAGAATCTCAAAATTTTTCCAGGATTTCACTTTCAATTTAATACTCTTTCTGATAGTGAAAACCAAGGTTAAAGGTGAGACCCAAAGGTCATTAAATCTTCTCTTATTCCTCTCCATCCAGATGAAATAGACAGCTGCAGAGATAACCAAGTAGCAAAAATTTTTCACATTATTAGAAAAACCTTGATGTAAATCTAAATGCTCCAGTATTTGGATCAAGGTCGGCCTCATAAGAAATTTTTCCATCAGAGGAAATAAACTTTTAATAACCCAAAAAGAATAGTCACACTCAAAGTGTTAATTTTCTCTTCTTTTTTATTGAAGCCTCCTGTCATATTTACTCTTCTATTATCATTTTGCCTAATCAAGTAATTATTGAAAGCGCACCTTTGCTTGCGGGTTTAGCAAACGAACGTGTAATACAGCAAAACTAGGAGCAGTTAATGCATGGCGATGTAAAACTGAATTTTTTGCTATTTTTTAAATATAAATAGGGTTACTAAGCTTTCTTTTAACAAAACTTAATGATACATTTAAAATAAATTAAAAAAAACATAACTTCATATTGTAAATATATATATATATATATATATATATATATATATATATATATATATATATATATATATATATATATATATATATATCTTATATTTTTAAAATATAATTAAACAAACCGGTACGAAGTAAATCATTTTTATTTTAAAAATATTGTTTTGGAACTTAACAATATTAGTACCTTAGGTTATCGGTATGAAGTAAATCTTTTTTTTTTTCATTCCTTAATAAATAAATAAAGAAATTTTTTTTTCCTTTTCTAAATAAAGCCACAACATTTCTCTTCTAAACATGCTTTCCTTTATTTTTTCAAATATAATTCATCTTAAACTTTCTAAATAAATTAATTTCAAAATTCTGAGTAGAAGACTCTAAAGATTTTAAATTCCAAATATTAATAAAAAACCTTCTCTTAAATTATATTTTCCATTTTTAAAATATTATGTAAAAAATATTCAAACAGACCTTTAAAATATTACTTTTATGCTTTAATATTGTAAATATAGTTCTATTTATTTCACTTTTAATGTTTTCTGCAAAAATATATCTCCCTTTTGCTTAAACATACACAACTTAAGAATTTATTATCCAAATTTACAATTTATCATATTCTAACTAGCCTGTTGAATCTGGGAAATATGATATTGAAGCTTGCTCATCTGGAGGAAGGCTTAACAGAAGGCAAAGGAGGAAGAGAAATGCAGAGCTACGTGCTCAGCAATTACCGATACCAATCCATCCCTCCAACTTGCTAGCACCAGAACTAGAAATCAATATCCCCACTCGGAACAGGTTTACTAAACTAAAGTGGGTAAAAAGTGTTGCGGATCAATGATTTATGATTTTGATGATAGCAAACATTCTTATTTCTCTACGACTGCCTTATGTACTGACATTTCAGGTTCACATGATCAGACTGCAATTTGGAATCAGCTCAAGATTGGGTATAATAGGTTTAAGTCAGTTTGTACATTTTTTCCTTTCTTGAGTCTATTGTATTTGGTGTGGCTTCTAATGTTTTGTAACTTGGAAGATGTTCTGTTGTTCCCTAAAGATTACTATTTTGGTAACATCATCCGGGACGATATTTATATCGTCCTGGATGATCTGTCTAAAAACAGAAACTCTAATTAGCGCATCCTCATTAAGGCAGCCGTCATCAGTTGATCGGCCTGGACGATACCTATATCGGCCAGGACGATAGTCTCAAATCAGAAAGAATCAGCCACCATAATCAATTTAGGAATTCTTTGTTTTAGGAAATCGGCCATGACGATATTCCTATCGTCCAGGACGATCTAACTCAATTATGCCTAAATTGATCTGGTATCTTTGAAAAGTATTAATGGTTGATTGATACGATCACATTGTCCGTGACGATCGTAGGATCAGCCGGGATGATGTCCTGGACGATTTACATCGGACAGCTCGAATTCAGGGCGATGCTGTGGACGATTAAAATTGGTTTTAAACTAATCGGCCTGGACAATCGTGATATCGGCCAGGACGATGTAACCAATTTTCTTCTGATCGTCCCAAATCGTCCTGGGCTGATGAGCTGAATTTGTAATGATCGGCCAAGACGATATAACTATCGTCCTGGATGATAATGTCGACAACTTGCATTAATGAGCTTATTTTGAGCTTTTCTAATTAAGCTTTGTCATGACACTTGGTAAGTGTCTTTGGCAGCCATTATAGCTTCGTTCTTGTGGGGGAGACTTGAAGAGAGAGCTTGAAAGGGAGTGAGGAAAGGGTGAAGTCTGAGAGGGAGAAGATCCTATGAGGGGGGACTCAAGGAAGTGTGGAGGGGATTCCACACGGTTGCTCCGGCAGGCTTGCATCTTAATACCGTCGGATTCAAGGCTTGTCTCGAGGGAAGTTCACCAAAGAAGAAGTTCACTTTGGTGTCAAAGAACCTGGCGACTCCGCCGCACCGGAGAAGGTGGAAGTGATTTTGTAAGAGCTTCTCCGTCTAGCCGTGGGGGCTAAAGGAGAGACACTTGTTTTAGTGCAATACTTAGAGGGTTCCTCCAAGGAGTGGACATAGGTCAAGATTTGACCGAACCACTATAAATCCGGTGTGTTCTTTCTTATTATTTGCTTCCGTATTTAATTTCCGCATTTGTTTTATTTGTGGTGTTTTGGTTTGTACTTTGTTTAAAGTTTCTTCTATACTGATTCGCCACTCTCTTTGTTAATCTTGAGCCAGTTCATAGGGCTTAACATCCCTAATGAACTTTTAAGTGTTATCAGAGCACTTTCTAGTGTTATCTGAGAACTTTCAAGTGGTATCAGAGCCGGTTTCAAAAAATAAGTTTTTAAAAGCTTTTAAATTTTGATCCATGGCTAATTTTTCAAATCATATTGTTGCGGAAGGTCATTCAATCACCAGACTACCTTTGTTTGAAAATATTACATTTGATTTTTGGAAAATTCGCATGAATACTTTCTTGCAATTGATTGATTTTTGCATGTGACATATGATTTTAACTGGTTATTCATCACCGTCACGTATTATTAATTGAGTTAAAATTAATATTCCTTTTAATCAATGGAACAGGGAAGAACAACTCAATGCTCAATTAAATGCAAAATCTTTAAATTGCTTTTTCTGTGCTTTAAATTCTGAAGATTTTATGTTAGTATCCACGTGCACTACTAGTAAGAAAGTTTGGGATAAACTACACACCATATACGAAGGCACAAGTGAAATCAAGCAATCCAAGTTGAATATGTTAATGCATGATTTTAAAATATTTTCCATGAAACCTTATGAGATGATTTTAGACATGTATACTATGTTTATTCAAATTGTGACATCATTGCATACTTTAGGAAAAGAATTTTCAAATTTTGAAAAAGTTAACAAAAGTCTTTGTTGTCTACTAGATAAATTCAATGCTAAAGTTGTTGCTATTTGTGAATCAAAAGATTTGAATGAATATTCTATTGATAATTTGATTGGCTCACTCATTGCCTACGAGTAAGGTTTGAGTCAAAGACTTTTGGATGCAAGTGAAACGATTGTTCTGAAAGCTGAAGATACAGAAAGAGATGCTTAGTTGGTGACGAATGCAATGACTTGTCAAGCAAATCATAAAGCTCACCAAAGCATAAGCAAAAGTGAAAAAAAGGTAAAAGTATTAAGGATGTCCATATTTCTTCTGACGTTATTTGCTTTCGATGCAGGAAGCCTAGACATATGAAAAATCAATATCCTAATTTAAAATTCTTCCTACGAAAGAAAAGGGCAAGGCGAAACAAAATTTAAACTGGGAAAATAATGAAAGGCAAAAAATTTCATGGACAGATCTAGTTTCTGAAGCATCGAACCAGGAGATAGATAATGGTTAAAAGCCTTTCGTGTTTTTGTGTTGTGTTTTTGTTTTTATATTTTTCTTTTTTTTTGTGTGTGTTTTTGTTTTGTTTATTCTTTGAAATTTTTATTTTCGTAAAAGTTTTTCTCTGATCAACACACACATTCACTTTTCTAAAAATGAAAAATCTACTTCCTATTTTTTCTTGAAATCTTTGGTAAGTTGTGATTCACTTCTCTAAAAACAGTCAAAGGAAGGAAACTTATGTGTTTGACTCTCAATCTCTGTTTCCTAAAATAGGTTATTTTACTTTTTGATTTAAAATCTTTTTCATCTTTTAAATTGGTTTTTGAAACTATTTTTTTTATCTCCCTACATTTTATTTATCGCATAAGAATCTTTTTGCAAGTTATTGAATCTAATTTAAAATTTTCTTAATCAAGAAATTTGTTTTATCAATATTATGGTTTTACTTTTGATATTTAAGATTTCAGAAAGGTAGCATAGTAAAAAAAAATTGGCCAATGATGCCAAAAATAAAAGATGCACAAATCACCAAATTGAAAAATCTAGAATACACAAAGTGTATTAAAAGATGCGCAGTGCGCCAACCAATTGTCAAGAGGCATAAAATGAGCCCAAAAAATTTTAATGCTTATCATTCTTGTACTTCTTAAAAGCCTAAGAAAACCCTTGATTCTTTCGATACTTGAATTTGAAAATCATGATTCCTGATTCAACAATTCCTGCATTGATCTTCTATTAGATATATTTTATGAAAGGAGTTTTTGAAAAATGATTATTTCTTTCTCTAATTTATTCCTTGATTTTGATATTAAATTAAAAAGTTTTTTTCCCTTTTTAAAAGAACTTGAGTTTGGATTATCAAAATCTGAATTTCTAACCTTTTCTGGGTTATGCGTTGTCAATCCAATTCTACTAAGGTTTTTGATTAAAACTAAGAGGTAACTTTATCATTTTAAGAATATATGCTTTTTCACTAGATCAGGGAACATTTTTTTTCTTTTGTTCATTTTGTTTTTTGTGCCTCCTCTCTTTTTGATAATGTCAAAGGGAGAGAACGTAATGTTGAATTTGTATCTTTTTTTTCAAAAAAATTAAAAACAACAAAAAAATTTTTTTTTATCTCCCCTATTTTTTAAAGGGTTTATTCTAGTGAGGGGGAGATTAGGAGAAATTATTTTTTAAAAAAATTTAAATTGAATTGTTTGCCATCATCAAAAAGAGAGAGATTGTTGAGGATCAATGGTTTATGATTTTGATGATAGCAAACATTTTTATTTCTCTATGACTGCCTTATGTACTGACATTTTAGGTTCACATGATCGGACAGCAATTTAGAATCAGCTCAAGATTGGGGAGACTAGGTCTGAGTCAGTTTGTACATTTTTTTCCTTTCTTGAGTCTATTGTATTTGGTGTGGCTCCTGATATTTTATAACTTGGAAGATGTTCTATTGTTCCCTAAAGATTACTATTTTTGATAACATCGTCTGGGACGATATTTATATCATCTTGGACGATCTGTCCAAAAATAAAAACTCTAATCAGGGCATCCTCAATAAAGCAGCCGTCATCAGCTGATCGGCCTGGACGATACATGTATTGGCCAGGACGATAGTCTCAATTCAGAAAGAATCAGCCGCCATAATCAGTTTAAGAATTCTTTATTTGAGGAAATCGGCCAGGAGGATATTCTTATCATCCAAGACGATCTAACTCAATTATGCCTAAATTGATCTGGTATCTTTGGAAAGCATTAATGGTTGATTGATACGATCACATTGTCCTGGACGATCGTAGGATTGGCCGGGACGATGTCCTAGATGATTTACATCGGACAGCTCGAATTCAGGGCGATGCTCTAGACGATTGAAATCGGTTTTAAACTAATCGGCCTGGACGATCGTGATATCGGCCAGGACGATATAACCAATTTTCTTCTGATCATCCCAAATTGTCCCCGGCTGATGAGCTTAATTTGTACTGATCGTCCAGGATGATATAACTATCTTCCTAGACGATAATGTCGGCAACTTGCATTAATGAGCTTATTTTGAGCTTTTCTTTTTAAGCTTTGTCATGACACTTGGTAAGTGTCTTTGGCAGCCATTGTAGCTTCGTTCTTGTGGGGGAGACTTGAAGAGAGAGCTTGAAAGGAAGTGAGGAACGGGTGAAGTCTGAGAGGAAGAAGATCCTATGAGGGGGGACTCAAGGGAGTGTGGAGGGGATTCCACATGGTTGCTCCGGCAGGCTTGCATCTTAATACCGTCGGATTCAAGGCTTGTCTCGAGAGAAGTTCACAAAAGAAGAAGTTCACTTTGGTGTCAAAGGACTCGACAACTCCGCTGCACCGGCGAAGGTGGAAGTGATTTTGTAACGGCTTCTCCGCCTAGCTGTGGGGGCTAAAGGAGAGACACTTGTTTTAGTGCAATACTTAGAGGGTGCCTCCAAGGAGTGGACGTAGGTCAAGATTTGATCGAACTACTATAAATCCGGTGTGTTCTTTCTTATTATTTGCTTCCGCATTTAATTTCCACATTTGTTTTATTTGTGGTGTTTTGGTTTGTACTTTGCTTAAAGTTTCTTCTTTACCGATTCATCACTCTCTTTGTTAGCCTTGGGCCAATTCATAGGGCTTAACATCTGTAACGAACTTTCAAGTGGTATCAGAGCACTTTTTAGTGTCCTCTGAGAACTTTCAAAAAGAAATAGAAAAAAAAAATTCTACCATTTCTAACAAAAAAAAATTCCCTCCATTAGACAAACTATTTACTTTGGCCGTCTAAGTATTTCAATATTTAAAAAAAAATATTTGTAATATTAAAAAGATTTTGAAAATTAACTATGTCATAAAAATTTGGTCGTGTAAGAATTTTTTTTTTAAAATAATATTACAAAGTTATAAAACTGAGTGGAAAAAAGCAACAAGTAATTTTTCCTGCCAACCTGAAAGATAGATGATCTCTTACAGAATATGTGCTTCATAAATCTCACACAAATTGTTTTTCGGATCATATTTAGTCATGTTCAAGATATACTCCTTTTTCCATAGCCATGTCTAAAATATTTATTTTAGAGAAATACAACAAAAAAGTGCTAAAAAATAAAATACTCCATCCACTATATTTAACATATGCTGAATATTCACTAAACAAAAATATAGCTCACTTTTACAAAATTAGAATTCACATAACTGCTAAAAAAAACATAACCCGCAAAAAAATCCTAAATAATACATAACCATTGTTAATTAAATTTGATCGAAATTAAAGCAAACGAATAGCAACTTTAACATAAATTAATTATAACAAAATGAAAAAAAGCATAACTAACCTCTAAGCACTGCACGGAAGCACAAACTTGGAACGAGGAGGGGTAGAGGACTTGTGAGTTCCATTCACTCAATAGCTCCTTATTTATAACCGAAACCCCTTATCATCTCTCTCAGCAATCAGCAAACAACCACCGGTAATTATTGCAGAATTTATTACCCAACGGTCCGCGGAATTCGCGGATCTGATCCCGCTACCAACCAAAAGACTGCATTATCGGTGATCAGCCAGCGTAGCAATTGACACGAGCCAGGGAAGCATCAGAAGAATGCGCTTTACATTTCGGTGCATTCTAAAGAATGCACCGAAATGTAAAGCACATTCTTACATTGCACAGTATCATTTAGCGAATTTGCTCTTATTAAAATTAATTTAAATTTATGCTGTTTCCATGAAATTTGGCTTGAAACTTGCTGCTTCCCAAAATTTTAGCTTCAAAAACTGCTCCCTCTCCCTCACGACCCTCTCTATTCGTAAGGTCTCTCTGTCTCATTCGCACGGCAAATTATTCGGTCAGGTGACCGATCGCAAAAAATAAGTTCGGACATCCAATAAAAATTTGTCGCGTCACCTGCGTTTTTGACTTGCGCTTTAGTTGCGCTTTACTTGCGCTTTTTGACTTGCACTTTAGTTGCGCTTTACTTGCGTTTTAGTTGCACTTTACCTGCGCTTTACTTGCGATTTACCTGTGCTTAATTTAAAATAATATTTTATTAATATATGAACCTATCTCCGGATCCGGTCACCTGACCCAATAATTTGCCCATTCGCACACAGAGCATGAAACTCCCCATCTCCCTCTCAGTTCACAAAGGTCCCCCTCTCCATCTCTCTCATGAAATGGAAGCCCCGGGAGCCCGTCGGTTTCACCCCAAGGAAGCCAGCCCACACGCCTCCAGGTTCGCAAGATCTAGGTCCCGTCCGCCTTCCCTGCTCGCATGGACAGCAGTCTTGGCCGAAGTCTTCACTTCCTTTGCCCTGGCCGCCAGCCATAGGTATATGCTTCCCCCATATTTCTTCTTCATCTTCCTCTTATTGCTTACATTTTCTTTGTTTGAACCCAGATGACTGGAATTGATCAATGATTTGAGATTTCATGACTATTTGAAATATGAAATTAGTTTTTCTTATGGATTAAAGCAACCCTAATTTCTTCCTCTCGGCATTCTCTTGATCTTATTTTAGAATGAACGGTTATATCAAGGAGGCGTTATTTGGATTTGGAATGGTGCTTAGTTCTTAGTTACATTCTTCATTGTATTATTTTTGAGAAAATAGTTTTCTAGATTTTAGAAGTTTATTCTTATGCTATGAGATATTGTTCTTTGCAAATCCTTGTTACGAGCTTGGTAAATCAATATATATTAGAAGGGTAGTCTAATGTATAAGTTGTTGTGATTTATTTATTTATTTATTTATTATGATTTTGTTTGCAAGTATCTTTTGCAATTAGTAAGTTTGTTGTGTTCTTATGTTCCCATAGATCTGAAATTTTTAGGAAAAATACTTTAACATTTGGAAGAAAAGTGCACTCTATTTGATTTTCAGAAATAAATATACTTCACATATATATGTTGGGAATCCTCTTAGTAAAGTTTATGATGATAAAATGACCCTTTCAAGCTCCAACTTTCTTTCTACTTTGAAGTATGATAATGTGGAGGTTTTTCATAGTTTTATAAAGAGTTTATTTTGTCCTTATTAAAAAGCTTTATGTGTTTTGAGAAGAGGTATTTTGTAATTATTTTGTTTTATCTAAGTGTCGCATAGGTACTTGAGTGGAAGTTATGCGTTGTATAAGCATTCATTTTTTTAAAACAAGTCCTAATTGAAGCTTCAATACCTTCATATTAACAATGGAATGTGTTGTTATGATATCTTGGCAAGTGTTATATGTGTATTTTCGACATCAAAGGAAATTTGTGAATGTAAATTGGAAAGATTCCTTAGATGTTTAGTAGCATAAAGTGTTAGTTTAGAAGGATAAAATGCATGCTATTTTGAAAGGAAAGCTGTACATGTATTTTCTAGAAAGTGAAATGATGGTGAAAAGTGAATTGTTTATGTGTGTTTGAAAAGCGAAATTGTGGAATTTGTATGTATATGAGCTGGGTTGTGTGTGTTGGAAGGTGTAACTTGCGTATGTTTTGGAAAGTTGAAAATGGGAAGTTTATAAAGGTGTAGAAAGCTAAGTTTGTATGTTAAATAGTGAAGTGAGTGAGTGATTGAATAGTGAAGTGTAGGGATTGTGAAAATGAAATGTATGCATATTTTGAAAGGTGAAGGGTTTTATTTTATTTTGATAAGTGATTTGTATTTGACTTTAAAGATGAAATGTATATGGGTGAAAATGTGTAAAGGTAGAGATTTAGTTGAACTTGTGTATGATTTGGAAGAGAGAATTGTGAAGATTTGAAAGGAAAAGTATGTAGGGGTTGAATAGTGAATTTTGAATTTTTTTTTAGACATTGAAAAGTGTATGATTTTTATTTAAAAAAAATGGGAAAAGGTGTGACTGTGGAAATGTTTGTGTGTATCTTTTGGAAAGCGTGTCGAGAAGTATGTAAAGTTTGACTTGAAAAGTGAAATTGCTGGCATTAATAAGAAAAGTGTTTTGAGAAGTGTACCGAAAGGAGAAAATGAATGTTAAAAGGATTTTGTGTGAAGATTGTGAAAACTAAAGTGTTTAATTTGGTAAGGAAAAGTGATTTGTATTTGTGTGTAAAAGTGGAACTTGAGTGAAGTTTAGAGAGGGAGATGAAGAGTAGTTTTTGTTAAAGAATGAGTTAGTTGGAAATTTATTAGAAGATGAAAGTGTTGAACAAAGTAAGAGATCTCTTTCCCTCTCTACCTCTCTCTTCTTCCTTCCCTTTCTTGTGCCTCAGGATAAATGTTAGAAAAGTACAAAGTGTGCTTTCAAAAAAGGAAAGGTTCAAAGAGACAAACAACAGAACTGGTGCCCAAGCCCGAAGAAAGGTACATTTTTATTTTTAGCAAATTTCAATTATTTCATTATTGATTATTAAATGTGTTTCTAATTTACTATTTTCTTTTCTTTACTTGTATGAACTGCGAGGAATGGTACCGGTCGATTGAACAAAAGAACGAGGGACTAAAGGCGTCAGTCGCCTCCATCCAACTGGGTGGAGGTGCTACGGGCGGAACCACCGGGTCGTAGCCCCCGGTGACTGTATGTATTCTAAAACTTAGGAAACCTTTAGGGGCCCTTGGTGTGGTTTGTGCGAACTCTTCTCCTTTAGGTCCGTGTAGTAAATTTAATTTTATTAGGTTTATTTTTATTTTTGTTTAGAACTCTAAACTTATTTACATGTGCGTATATGTTCAAAAGGGTTAGTGATAACAAAATTTTTTTATCCCACACAACATTAGTGACACTTAAGGATAAAAATTAAGGACTGAGTCTCAGAAAACTTAGACTTAGAATGCATGCAAACTTTAAGGTAGAAAAACAGGACATACGAAACTTAGTGACATCACCCTTTGGATTATCATATATTATTAATATGACCTTAATTATATCTAATTAAAATTAAATTATCGATTAACAAGAATTTCAAATACACTAATAATAATTTATATAAAAATATACGAAAATTATACAACCTTTAATAATCAAATCATCATTAATACACAACTATTAAGAGATTATGTTTGAAAATAAATTTAAAATTGAATCTAATTAATATTTTAATAAACTTATAATCAAATAAATTATTGAAATTTAAATAAAATCTTTAAAATTTAAGAAATCATAAATATTTTAATAAATCAATTAAGGATTTAATAAATCATTTAAAATTAACAAATCATCAAAATATTAAATATAAATTCTTAAAATTATTATAAAATATTAACACTTTAATAAGTCATTAAAAACTTAATAATTTTTTTTAAATTAAGAAGTCTTCCAAACATAATCAATTCATTAAAAATCTTATAAATAATTAAATTAAATAATATAAGTGTTACAAAATGATTAATTAAAATTTACTAAAAAACCAATCTTATTAATTAACCTTAACAGTTAAAAATTCAATCTAAAATGAACTCCAAATATATTAATGATACTAAAATTTAAACCTAAACATAAAACTCACTTTGACCTTTCAACAAACTAAATTCAATCAACTAGAAAATTTTAACCAATAATTGACTTAGGACATATCAAAATCACACAGCCTTCTACATACACTTAGACTTGTTTGCTATGACAACTGACTTTAGTATTAGGTTAGGCCGGTGTTTACTTTCTTATTGTTGTGTGACGGGATTTCTCTGTTTTCACTACATGCTGGTTTTAAAACTGTTGGTGTGTTTGTTTACTTATTTTACTGCACTCTGTGATGTTATTTGATTGACGATTAGATTACCTATAGGTTAGGAGCGATCTGGTTATTTACAGAATTTTCTACAGGTGGTCACATTCGTGCAGGACAATAAAAGGGGGGGGCTAATTAATTAATAATTATATAAATGCTACAGGTGCATCAGTTGCTTAGCCCCCAAATACAAAAGAGTGTGGCTGATAAATTTAATTAAAATGCAAATATATAATTGTTTGGAATGATTTTTATTATAAATGCTTAGGATAACCTTGCAGGTGGTCTATATTTTTTTTTCTAGGATGTGAAAATGTAATTTATTAAAGTCAAATATTATGAAAGTGATTTAGAAATGAGATATCACATCCAACCTAGAATCTAAAGAAAAGAGAACGACCCTTCGGGGAGTGTTCCTTTTTATTTGAAAAGCTAGGTTAGGATGATTTATAATATCCAAAGGGAAAAGAAAATACTCCTTCGAAGATGAGTTTCTTTTTTATTTGGATATCCATACTCAGTGGATTCAAAGAGCTCGTAGAAGAAGAAAAGATGCCGGCCCTTAATTCCTTAAAACTTAAGCAACGTCCCTATCAATCTTTCATAAGAGACTTGACACATGGTTTTAAAGGGCCTAGGTGGTTAGCTGGCTCCCCAATCATTGTCGGGGTAAGTCTATATTTACATTTTTTTTAGTTAGGTTTGGGTTACTACTTTGTAGTGACCAAATTAGATTTAGGTTCTGAGACAGATTCTTTTAGATCTTAAGTCCTCATTCTCCGGAAATATAATCCAAAATTTTTAATAAAATGTCAACTTAAACATAAAATTTCTCTCTTAAAATGTAAAGCCCAACATAGGGTAGACTGAGGTTGCCTTTGAGTTTCTCAAAATCCGGCACCTCCTACCTTTTCTCCTTTGATTCTCTAATAAATATTCAACATTGAGCTTTCTCCTTGGGAAATCCCTACTTCTATTCCTTGTCTTCTACTTTGTAGTCAAAGGGTATGAAATCACTATTTTAATAGAGAGTTTTCTTAGGAGCATCTCTCCTAAGATGTGATTAATTATAGGGGCTTGCTCCTATAGGGATTTGAAAACCCTAGACTAAAATAAACCTTATTTTATTTATATAAAACAGGGGAAGAATCTTTGGGAATGCAGATACTTTTAAAAAAAGACCTCATTTCTAATTTTAAGCATACTTGCAGAATATTATTATTATCTTTTCAGGTAATATAATATTCTATTTGTTATATTCAACTTTAGAAATGATTAACTTTATAAAAATCATTCTTGCTTTTAGATGTCTTGAAGAATGTTATGTTCATCTTTCAAGATGATATAATATTCTCCTTATTATTTCTAAATAAAAGAATGGATAAACTTTTCAAAAACCTTATTTCTATTTTTAAACACATTCTCTGGAATTTCATGTTCATCTTTCGAGATGATATATTATTCTTTGAACTGTGTTTGATCATAGAAATATCATTTTTCAAAACCCTATTTTGATATTGAATCCATTGAAGAATATTGTGTCAGTCTCTCAAGACTATACTTTATTCTCAATGCAGTATTCGATTACAAGATAGGAGAAATCAAAATCTATGTGGTAATACATTTTTTTCTACCACTACTAAGAAAGATATATAAAATTATGCTAGCTTGTAGAAACTCAATAATTTCTTTTCATTCATATTTATTAAATCATTCTAGTTTGTATAATATAGCTCTCATTTTCATGCATTATATAGATAATAAATCATGATTATTATCTATAAATATATATATATATATATATATATATATATAGTTAATGAAATCATTTTCAACGTACGAGAGTGCATGGATGGGACATATACATAATCAGGAGAGATCGTTGCAATACATATATAAAGTATATAAGCTTATATGTAAAATATCATAGAGTTTGTTGGGACCCATGTTGACCTTATTTTTGTATGAGCTCGATTTCCTCGAACTGGTCCTAGTGCTTAGATTTTCTTAACCTAGCATATACATATCCACTGGTAGGATTCCCCTTATGTAGATGCCCAATGACGTAGCACTGTCTTGGCCTTCGAATTCCACCCAAATTTAATATTATTCTGAATGTAATAGTGTAATCGTACATTTTTTGAGTTGATTTGGCTCGATTCAAGTTCAATTTTATCTCGACATGTTCGATAGACGTTACATAACTCGTCTCAGGCTAATTGGAATTAATTGGATGGTGCATAGAGTCAATCGAAGCGAGTCCAAACTACTTTCATTAAATTCCACATTAATCTGGCTTGATTTAATTAAATTAACATTCATTATACCAAAATTACTCAATTTCAATGCAATTCAAATTGTATCAAGGTGTTTTGAGGTGATCAAAATCAAGTAGATGTTGATCGAAGCATATCGACGCAAATCGACGCAACTCCAAATAAAATTGACTCGACATAAATTTAATTTAACAAAAGCGCTTCCATTAATCAAAATTAACTCATTTCGAATTCATCAAAATTAAATCAGCATTAATTGGGTTAGATTGATTAAATTGAACTATCTTAATTTAAATTTAAATAAAATTCACTAACTTATTTTTTTTAATATAATATCTTTTAAAATGCAATATTTAATGACATCTATGAATTAAAAAATATTGGGTGGTAATTTTGAAGTCGTTCGATGGGTGGTTCAGGCACCTTTTCAGACGATTAGTGGCTCTCTTTCTATCTCTCTACCTCTTATTCCCTCTCTTATTTATCCCCTTGTGTCTTGGGATGAGATCCAAAAAAAAAAAAAAAAAGAAACTCTCAAATCAAACTTCTGAAAGATGATTAACAAAGTTATTTGAACAAAATTTATGTTAATTAGGATGCATCTGACACCATCTGAGCACGCATTGACCTGATCGACATTAAATAAATTAAAACATTACCTAAATTCTAAAACAAGTTGGACAAAATTAATTTGCCTCGACTCAATCAAACTCAAATCGGCATAAATAAGATAAAATTTATCATTTCAAAATTTCTTTGATTTTAAAATCTAAACACAGAATAATTGGTTAGATTGTCAAATTTATCCTAAAATTAATCATCAAATAATGCTCCCTTTCGAATTAAAATCAGCATTCAAATTCCCCTTTAAATAATGATTTAATCAAAACCTTTAATGTGAGTCAAGATATGAGAAAGATGAACCGATTTCAAGATCAAATGCGGGGGAGCGGACGGTTGAACCGAACCCATGATCTCCTCCCTTATTTGTTCGTTAAAACTGCCCCTCTACGATTTGGGCATTTCATCTTTATTTTAAAAAAAATTGCCCCTCTCACTCGCTGCTCTCATGGGCGAACTCCCTCTCTCCTATCAATTCGGGCTCTCTCTTCGTTCTGGCCTGCATACAGAAATTCCTCTCCATTTCTTTTCTCTGGTTCTTAGGCACTAATCCAGATCACCAATCCGCCTTCGCCGGCATGGCGTGATAAGCCCCGTCGGCCTCCTCTCTCTCGTTTTTCTGACCTGCCCTAGCCCCCGTTTACCTCACCGTCGTTCTTGAATACCTTGCCGCTGAGGTTTTGGAACTAGCCAGGAATGCGGTGCGTGACAACAAGAAGAATCGAATTGTTCCAAGGCATGTTCTTCTTGCGATTAAGAATGAAGAAGAGCTTGGCCGTATAGGTTCTGCGCTGCTTGCTTTGTATGTAATTTTCCTTATATAGCCATTAGTCCGGAGAAAATGGACCTGTTGATGGATTCCATCCAAGCATTCAATGTCTGTTTCATTCAACTCTTTCATTCAGGTGAGAACGAGAGAAGTGAAGCCTTTGACGTATTATCTGTATCGGTTAGAAAATAACTAATGCTCTTATTCTCATTTATTTTTGATTCTCGAGCATTTCCTGCATTTATTTGTTTTCCTAAGTTCTATTTACACATGTATTTGGTATAACTATTCATGAGAAATTCTTCACTAATGATGAAATTGTGTTAGAGTCACTTCTTTATAATGATAACTGTCTCAGAATTGTGAGCATTCATCTTTGAGACCTGCTTAAGAGAAAATAGAAATTACAAAGCAAGGAAGAGAGAGCTAGCTTTCACAGAAATGGCCATACTTCTCCTTGATGTCTTAGTGAAATAAAGGCAAGTATATATGCCTAGTACAGGAGACCAAACTGAGATAAAATGGCTAAAGCCTACTGTCACAGCAGCAACTAAAAGGAGCAGAGAAAGTGCTATCTGACTCATGTTGACATTAAGTAGAACAGGATAAGTAATAAATACTGAGGGTATACTCTAACTGTTAAGAGAGTTGCTATTTTGCATGTTTTACATTCTTGCAACTTATATTATTTTGATAATTTCAATTATTATTATTTTACATATATCTCCTAACACTATTTGGAACATTTATTTCTTGCTCTAGTTTGTACTAACATTTCAGGAAAATCAACTCCAAAATATTGAAGACTTGTAATCAAATTCAACAAATTTTCATAAGTTTTGATATGAGAGGGAGTGATTGTAATTGAGTGAAAAATCACAATATACACACTTGGAGAATTTTTTCTTAACTGATCGTACATGACGAACTTAGTTCGTACGGGATGATCATGTCAATTACCCCTAAGGAGAGCAATGGATAGAACAGGCGGAGAGAAAATTTTTCTAAGTCCTAATCGTCTAGGAAGAATTTAATAGTCGTCCCGGGACGAACGTCTTGGGATTCTCACTTTCTACTGTTCGTCCAGACGAAATCAATGGTTCGTCCCAGGAAGAATTTAATAGTCGTCCCGGGACGAACGTCTCGGGATTCTCACTTTCTACTGTTCGTCCAGACGAAATCAATGGTTCGTCCCAGGACGAACGTCTCTGTATTCTCACCATGCCCTATTTGTCCAGACGAAAAATAAGGTTTGTCCTAGGACGAACGTCTCTGTATTGAGGCTCGCTCCATTCGTCCAGACAAAAATAAAGTTCATCCCAGGACGAACTTCTCTGTATTGAAGCTTGTACTGTTCGTCCAGACGAAACCTATTCGTCCCAGGACGAACTGAACCGACTTACGTCAGTTGGTTACGTCCTGAAAAATTTCATGAACCGACCTATGTAATAACTGTTTCGTACCGGACGAACTTGGTTTGTACGGGACGATTAGCATGTACGAAAATAATTCGTACCAATATACATAAGGTTCGTTTCCGACCATTTAGGTAAAATCATCCAGGACGATCCACGATCGTACGGGACAATCCACTGCATACAGAATTGAAAACTTGTAGTTTTTGGGCGATTTTTCTTGTCTTTTGTATAAATAGTTTAAATTTGACTGCCACCCTATTTTTTTATCATTTGATCTTTGTGCCTATTGAAAGAAAAGACAAGGAGAGAGTGTGAGAGAGCATTCAAAGGAGGATTCCTACCACTGGAGCGTGAAGGCTTCACTTGGTGTTTAAAGGTAAGAATCTCTACTTATGAATTGGGATTACTTCACTCTTTTCTTTCTTCCTTCTAGATTTCTTGTGAGAAGATCTATCAAGGAGATCCGGTTCTCTGCCGACACTTGAAGAGTGTGAACAGCCGAAAGGTTCTCTGCCCACACTAGGAGAGTGTGAAAGGACGAAGGGTTCTCTGCCCACACTAGGAGAGTGTGAAAGGACAAAGGGTTCTCTGCCCATACTAGGAGAGTGTGAAAGGACGAAGGGTTCTCTGCCCACACTAGGAGAGTGTGGAAGGACGGACAGTTCTCTACCAACACTGGGTATTGTGTAAAAGGACTACGGTTCTCTGCCGCACCAGGTAGTGGTGAAAAGAGTGTTTGTAAAGGTTTTTCCGCCTTGCTGTGGGTGCAAAAGGAGAGACACTATTGATATTAGTGCAATACTCAGAGGGTGCCTCTGGGGAGTGGATGTAGTTCTGGTTTAGACCGAACCACTATAAATCTTGTGTCTTTTACTTTACTATTTTTATTTTCTGCATTTTACTTTTGTTTAAAAAACTTTGTGGTTGAAAAACTTTTCTATAAAAATTTCATTAAAAAATTTCATTTCGGTTCAACAAAACTTCAAAGAGGATCAAGTTTTAAAAAATATCAATTCACCCCCCCCCCTCCTCTTGGTAGCCTTGGGACATTAACTTAGGTCTAACAACCTATTCACTAGACTCAACAAGTGGTATCAGAGCTTTGTTTCAAAATTATAAGTTTAAACTACTTTTTGATTAACGTAGATGGCTACATTCGGAAACTGAAATACACCTAAGGGTTACTCTATTACTAGACCTCCACTGTTTGACAATATACCTTTTGATTTTTGGAAAACACGCATGTCTACTTTCTTACAGTCACTTGATTATCGTATGTGGATCCTAGTTCAGGAAGGTTATGCAAAACCAACTAGATTAGTTGAATGAGTTAGGGTAGAAACACCTTTTGCAGATTGGACTATAGAAGAATATGACTTAGCTCAACTAAATACCAAATGTTTAAATAGCTTCTTTTGTGCTTTAAAATCTGAAGACTACCTACGGGTTTCCACTTGCAAAAGTGGAAAAGACATATGGGATAGACTTTGTATAACTTATGAAGGGACTAATGAGGTTAAGCAATCAAGACTCAATATCTTGTTACATGATTATGAGTTGTTTCGCATGAAACCAAATGAATCTATTTCTGACATGTACATCAGATTCACACAAATTGTCACTTCTTTGCATGCACTTGGTAGGGAATTAACTAATGCTGAAATGGTTAATAAGATTCTTCGTTGTTTACATATTGCTTATGATGCTGAAATTACTGCAATTACAGAGTCTAAAGATCTAAACATTTATTTTATTAACAATCTTCTTGGTTCACTCATTGCTTATAAGCAAGGAGTTAGTCAAAGAAAGATTGATGCAGGTGAACCACGAAAGGAGAAGAATATAGCACTAAAAGTGGAAGAGTCAGACAGTGAACACTCACAACCTGATGATGAAGACGATATTGCATTAATGACTAGATAATTCAGAAGCTTTTTGAAAAAAAGCAGAAGAGACGCCAGCAATGGAATAGAGGTAAGTTTAACAGAAATGGCAAGGTTTCTAATGAAGTGATTTGTTATTAATACAGGAAACCAGGTCATATCAAGACTAATTGCCCAAAACTCAAAGCCACTCCTAGCAAGGAGAAGGTAGAGGAGAAACCAATTGTAAAGAAGGGCAAGAAGAAGTTTCAAAGAGCTTTTTGGGCGGACTCAGCTTCAGACTCATCTGAGACTGAAAAAAAAGAAGAACTCACCAATCTTTGCTTGATAGCAGATAATATTGATCAATCAGATCAAGAAGAGGTATGTGACTTAACTTTTGATGAATTGTTTGAAGTTTCTGAACACATGCATGATGCATATAGGAAAATGAAAAAGATGCATGCAAGTGTAAGTTTAGAATTGGAAGAGCTTAAGAAGGAACATGAAATCCTTAGGAAAGATCATGCATTAATAGATGACAACCACATATATTAAACTACTTGATGAATATGATGACTTGAATAAGAATTATGAGAATTTAAAATCATCCTATGCTGTTCTTGAAAAAGATTTTAAAATATTTAAGGATGAATCTGAGAGCAAAACATATCGAATCAATTATACAAATCGAATCTTGGAAGATATGAATTCATTTTATAAATTGAAAATAAGAGCTCTTGAGGATAATAGGATACCCCCCAAACTTGAAGATTTTACAAATCCTAAATATTACCCTAAATATATGGAATCCCTTAGAAGACAAACAAATGGTAGAAAACTTAGGAATACTTTTCCTAATGTCAAATGTAATAATTGTGGATTATTTGGACATATAGCTCACACCTGTACTTTGAAGATGAAATCTAATTTGGTGTAGAGACCTAAGATGCATAAACCTAGACATATCATACATGCATCTGATTATAAATTGCTAAAAGGTGAACCCAACCAGGTCTAACATTTGATATTTTTGCAGGGTCGCTCTCACACAAGACCTCGTGAGAGCATATGGTTCCTGGACAGCGGATGTTCAAAGCATATGACTGGAGATACTGCTCAATTCATAACGTTGGAAGCTAGGAGTGGAGGCAAGGTTACACTTGGAGATAATACCACAAAGAAAGTGGTTGGATCAGGTATGATTGAAAATTTGAAAAAAAAATTTATAGACAATGTGTTATTGGTTGAAGGCTTAAAACATAATTTATTAAGTATAAGTCAGCTATGTGATAAGGGCTATAGTGTAAAATTTTTACCTACTAGCTGCATATTAAGTCTAAATGGAAAAGATGTTTTAAATAGAAAAAGGGTAAACAATGTTTATATGCTAGATTTAAATTGTATTCAATCTCCTACTGCTTTTTATTTGAAAATTGTTTTTGATGAATCATGGCTTTGGCATAGGAGACTTTGTCATTCTAGTATGAAAAATCTTAGGAGAATTACCCAAAAGAACTTAGTGAGAGGTATACCAAAACTAGACTTTACTAAGGATCACCTTTGTGATGCATGTCTATTAGGAAAATAAGTGAAGTCCTCTTTTAAATTCAATAAGGATCTTAGGACTAGTAAACCATTGGAAATTTTACACATGGATCTTTTTAGACCAGTAGGAACTGTAATTCTAGGAGGGAAGGTATACGGATTTGTTATAGGGGATGATTATTCAAGATTCACTTGGGTTAGATTTCTATTTCATAAGAGTGAATCATTTGAGGAATTTAGAAGTTTTCGACTTGGATTCAAAGGAAATTAGGGTGTGAAATAATTTCTATACAAAGTGATCATGGAGTAGAATTTGAAAATTAAAGATTTGAAAATTTTTGTAAAGAAAAAAGAATTGATCACAATTTTTCTGGACCTAGAACCCCTCAATAAAATGGAGTATTCGAAAGGAAAAAACATAACATTAATAGAAGCCGCCCGAGCAATATTGACAGAATACTCACTTCCTAGATATTTTTGGTTTAAGGTGGTTAGCACTGCATGTTATGTTTTGAATAGGGTGAATGTGATATCAAATTTAAATAAAACACCATATGAGTTGATAAAAGGTAGAACACCTAATTTGTCTCATTCGCATGTTTTTGGTTGCAAGGTGTTCATTCATAATAATGGAAAATCTGCCTTAGAAAAATTTGATCCAAAATCAGATGAAGGAATTTTTGTTGGATATTCAAGTGTTGGAAAATCTTATAGGGTATTCAACAAAAGAACTTTGGTCATTGAAGAAATCACACATGTTGTATTTGATGAATCTGGAAATTCGGAAGAGCTAAATGTTGTTGAAGATGA
This sequence comes from Dendrobium nobile, assembly GCA_022539455.1. Taxonomy (NCBI): domain Eukaryota; kingdom Viridiplantae; phylum Streptophyta; class Magnoliopsida; order Asparagales; family Orchidaceae; genus Dendrobium; species Dendrobium nobile. Next base: position 12,877,513 of record CM039722.1, read on the forward strand.
GATTGAGGAAAACTCCCAGAAAATTGATAGAATAAATTTGGAAGAAAATATAGAAGAAAATTTGGAAATAGAAAACCCTTTGCCTAGAGATTTGAGATTTTTTAAAAACCACCCAAGGGAATTGATTATAGGTGAACCTAGTGAGGGTGTTAGGACTAGGCGTGGATTAAACAAAGAAGTCAATCATTCAGCATTTATTTCAACTATAGAACCCACTAATATTGATCAAGCACTTTCTGATGAATTTTGGATATTGACCATGCAAGAAGAGTTGAATCAATTTGTAAGAAATAAAGTTTGGGAATTAACTTCAAGGCCAAAAGATCAAAGTGTTGTTGGAACCAAGTGGGTGTTCAAAATTAAAATAAATGACTCAGGAGTAGTCATTAGAAATAAGGCTAGATTAGCTGCTAAAGGGTATAATCAAATTGAAGGAATTGATTTTGAGGAGACTTTTTCCCCTGTAGTTAAACTTGAATCAATTAGGATTTTACTAGCCTTTGCCTATTTTAAAGGATTTGAATTATTTCAAATGGATGTGAAAAGTGCCTTTTTAAATGGGGTAATTGAAGAAGATGTTTTTGTAGAACAACCTCCAGGTTTTGAAAATTCTAAATACCCAAATCATGTTTTCAAGTTAAAAAAGACATTATATGGATTGAAACAGGCACCTAGGGCTTGGTATGAGAGGTTGAGCACCTTCCTACTTGAAAGATCTTTTGAAAAAGAAGTGTGGATACAACTCTCTTTTTAAAAAAATTTGGAAAGGATATACTCATTGTTCAAATTTATGTGGATGATATCATTTTTGGATCTTCAAATAAAAATCGTTGTGATGATTTTTCTAAAACAATGAGTAGTGAATTTGAAATGAGTCTAATGGGAGATTTAAATTACTTTCTAGGTTTTAGCATTAAGCAACTTGAGGAAGGTATATTTCTTAGTCAAACTAAATATGTTAAGGACATCCTCAAAAAATTTGAAATGGACAATGCTAAACCTGTTAGTACACCAATGAGTTCCTCAGTTCAGTTGGATAAGGACCTTAAGGGAAAATCTGTTGATCAAAAGAAATATAGAGGGATTATTAGATCTTTACTTTACTTGACTACTAGCCGACCAGATATTATGTTTAGTGTTTGCTTATGTGCTAGATTTCAATCAGATCCAAAAGAATCACATTTGACAGCAGTGAAAAGGATTTTAAGATATTTACTAGGAACTCAGAACTTAGGAATTTGGTATCCTAAGTTTAGCTTCTCATTTGAAATTATTAGTTATTCAGATTCTGACTTTGCAGGCTGTAGAGTGGATAGAAAAAGCACTTCTGGAACGTGTCAATTCATTGAAAATTCATTAGTTTCATGGTCTAGTAGAAAACAAAATTCAGTAGCTCTATGTACTGCAGAAGCAGAATACATTGCATTAGGAAGTTGTGTGGCACAAGTACTTTGGTTAAAACAACAGTTGATTGATTTAGGATTAACTATAGGCACTATTCCAATTTATTGTGATAATACTAGTGCTATTTGCATTTCCAAAAATTCTATTCAACATTCAAGAACCAAACACATTGACATAAGGCATCATTTCATAAGGGATCATGTATCCAAGAGAGAAATTGAACTTATCCATGTTTTAACTGAAAATCAACTTGCAGACATTTTTACAAAACCTTTAGCCTTTGATACTTTCAGTACATTAAGAACAAGACTTGGTGTAATTGACTTAAATGCTTAAATAAAAATGTTTTTGCAACATTGATGTTTTGTTTTTATAGTTTATGTTTTTATGATTTTTGTTTTTTTGTGATTTGTTGCTTATTTTTTAGTGATTTTTATTTAGAGTCTCACTTTGATCAAAGATTTGATCAAATTGAAACTCATCTACAGCAGCAAGACTTTCAGTACAATCAAGACATGAGATTCATGCGTGAACAGATTAATTCCATTAATTCCAATATGTTTGTGATGAGTAGTTATTTCAACTTTTTTAGTGCTGCACCTCCTCCTCCTCCAGATCAGGGTCCTTCAGAATGATTTTAGTATTTATTTAAGAGTCTCTTTTTTAGTTAATGTGTTTGTTTGTGATGTGTTTGTGATTATCATCTTTTTCCTTATTTTAATGTTGTTGTTATTGATATCATGTACCTTAAATTATAATATCTTCATTTGATATCAATAAATGTTGCAATGTTTTGTTGTTTAATGTTTTGGGAAATGTGTGTTAGACTTTATGACTTTTAATTTTTTTTAATCTTAATAGTGCCTTATTTAAATTGTCAATTAAAATTAATTTCATTAGAAAATATATTTATTCTACAATTAAGAAATGCTTATAACTTGATATTACTAGAATCTTCAATTCCAAGTCTCTTATTTAGACTACTCTAGTACTAATATTATTATTGCATTTTAGATGTTTTCTTATTTTGTATTTCTCTTTTCAAATAGTATTTATGCACTTAGAAAAATTTGAAATCTTAGATTATTGACTTTGGAAAAAATTCAATTACTCTTAAAAAGTGTACATTGTGCAAAAAATTTGCAATGACAAAAAGAGGCATAAAATAAGCCCACAGTAAACAAATGCACAAAAATGTGCCAAAAAAAATATGAACAAGATGCGCAAAGCGCCATATGTGGTAATTCTTTCTTTCCAAACTCTTTCAATCTCTTAATTCAAATTGATCTTATGTTCATTTTTACTTGACATTGAAATGTGAAATATAAAAATTTTTATTCATCCCTCGTGCAATGATTTTCTTTATCTTAATGTCTAAATTGACACATGCCTTTGATAAATTCTTTTTATTCTCTATGTTATAACATTTCTTCAATTATATGAATCTCTATGATTTCTCTAATGACTTAATTTTATTTGCATATCTTATTTCAATCACTTTCAAGATTAAATTATAAACTGAATTTCATACTTCTACTTACATTTCTATCTTTCTTTTCTTCTTCACTTTTTGCTGTTGTTAAAAAGGGGGAGAAATTGTTTATTATTTTTTTGTTGTTTTGTTTGTTTTATTTTGTTTTTTAATTTGATATCGGTTTTGGTTGTTCGTATTGTAGTTGAGTGTGTGTTTTGATTGTTTCTTCAAAATTAAAAATATAATTTTTTTTTATATATATGCCTCCTTATATTTCGTGTATTCATTAATTCAGGGGGAGTTTAAGGGAGATATTTAGAATTGAAATTCCTATAAATAATAATTGTTTTGCCATCATAAAAAAAGGGGAGATTGTTAAGAGAGTTGCTATTTTGCATGTTTTACATTCTTGCAACTTGTATTATTTTGATGATTTCAATTATTATTGTTTTACATATATCTCCTAACACTATTTGGAACATTTATTTCTTGCTCTAGTGTGTACTAACATTTCAGGAAAATCAACTCCAAAATATTGAAGACTTGTAATCAAATTCAATAAATTTTCATAAGTTTTGATATGAAAGGGAGTGATTGTAATTGAGTAAAAAATCATAATATACACACTTGGGGAATTTTTTTTAACTGATCGTACAGGACGAACTTAGTTCATTCGAGACGATCATGTCAATTACCCCTAAGGAGAGCAATGGATCGAACAGGCGGAGAGAAAATTTTTCTAAGTCCTAATTATCCAGGATGAATTTAATAGTCATCCCGGGATGAACGTCTCGGGATTCTCACTTTCTACTATTCGTCCAGATGAAATCAATGGTTCGTCCCAGGACGAACGTCTCTATATTCTCACCGTGCCCTGTTCGTCCAGATAAAAAATAAGGTTCGTCCCAGGACGAACGTCTCTGTATTGAGGCTCGCTCCATTCGTCCAGATGAAAAATAAAGTTTGTCCCAGGACGAACTTATCTGTATTGAAGCTTGCACTGTTCGTCTAGACGAAACCTATTCATCCCAGGACGAACTGAACCGACTTACGTCAGTTGGTTACGTCCTGAAAAATTTTGTGAACCGACCTATATAATAATTGTTTCGTACCGGACGAACTTGGTTCGTACGGAACGATTAGCGTGTACGAAAATAATTCGTACCAATATACATAAGGTTCATTTCCGACCATTTAAGTAAAATCGTCCAGGACGATCCAAGATCGTACGGGACGATCCACTGCGTACAGAATTGAAAACTTGCAGTTTTTGGGCGGTTTTTCTTGTCTTTTGTATAAATAGTTCAAATTTGATTGCCACCATATCTTTTTGTCATTTGATCTTCGTGCCTATTGAAAGAAAAGTCAAGGAGAGAGTATGAGAGAGTATTCAAAGGAGGATTCCTACCACTGGAGCGTGAAGGCTTCACTTGGTGTTTAAAGGTAAGAATCTCTACTTGTGAATTGGGATTACTTCACTCTTTTCTTTCTTCCTTCTAGATTTCTTGTGAGAAGATCTGTCAAGGAGATCCGGTTCTCTGCCGACACTCAGAGAGTGTGAACAGCCGAAGGGTTCTCTGCCCACACTAGGAGAGTGTGAAAGGACGAAGGGTTCTCTGCCCACATTAGGAGAGTGTGAAAGGACGAAGGCTTCTCTGCCCACACTAGGAGAGTGTAAAAGGATGAAGGGTTCTCTGCCCACACTAGGAGAGTGGGAAAGGACAGACGGCTCTCTGCCAACACTGGGTATTGTGTAAAAGGACTACGGTTCTCTGCCGCACCGGGTAGTGGTGAAAAGAGTGTTTGTAAAGGCTTCTCCGCCTTGCTGTGGGTGCAAAAGGAGAGACACTATTGGTATTAGTGCAATACTCAGAGGGTGTCTCTAGGGAGGGGATGTAGGTCTGGTTTAGACCGAACCACTATAAATCTTGTGTCTTTTACTTTACTGTTTTTATTTTCTGCATTTTACTTTTGTTTGAAAAACTCTGTGGTTGAAAAATTTTTCTATAAAAATTTCATTAAAAATTTTTATTTCGGTTCAACAAAACTTCAAAGAGGGTTAATTTTTAAAAAATATCAATTCACCCTCCCTCTTGGTAGCCTTGGGATATTAACTTAGGTCTAACAACCTATTCACTAGACTCAACACTAACAGCCCCCCTCAAACTAAGCATTTGTAGAACAAATGGTTAGTTTGTCACGTAAAAGATTAAACCTTGTAGGAGATAGCGGTTTTGTGAGTATATCAGCGGTTTGATCAAGAGAATGAAGATGATGAACTGCAATGTCACCGTGTTGTATATGGTGACTAATAAAATGATAATCTATTTCTATATGCTTTGTACGAGCATGAAAAATAGAATCATGCGCTAAGGCAATGGCAGAAGCACTGTCACAGAAAATTATAGTAGGGGCGGTTTGAGAAAGTCCAAACTATGCTAGCAATCGACGAGCCAGATAATGTCAGAAGTTGCAGATGCTAAGGCGTGGTACTCAGCTTCTATTGATGATTTAGCTACCGTAGTTTGCTTTTTGACACTCCAAGAGACCAGTGTGGAGCCGAGATATGAACAGAAGCCAGAAACAGATTTGCGATCCATAGAATCAGAGGCCCAATCAACATCTATGTATGTGGTAAGTTGCATATTTCTGGGTATGAGCTATAAGCCAAAATCCAAGGTTCCTTGAAGATAACGAAGAATGCGTTTGAGATCAAGAAAATCAGCAGTTGTCAGGTGATGCATATGTTGACATACTACATTCACGACATAGGCAATATCATGCCTAGTAATCGTGAGATAATTAAGTGAACCAACCAAATGCCTGTAGAGCTACAGATCAGAGAAAGGAGGAGCAGTAGATACTATTTTGGAAGACTTAAGAGCACTGGGTGTCGGAGAAGGCTTTGAGTTTGTGAACCCGACATATTCAAGTATATCAGTAGCATATTTCATTTGATGCAGAATTACTGCAGTTGAAGTGCGGTGCACTTGAATGTCTAAGAAAGTACTAATGGATCCAAGCTGTTTTAAGGAAAATTGAGACTGAAGTATATGCAACAGATCCTCTATAATTTGAGGATCATTAGCCGTGAGCAACAAATCATCAACATATATCAGAAGATATAGTTGAATAGTGGATTTGTTATAAATAAGCAATAAAGGTTCTGCCTTACTGAAGATAAAACCAAACGTGAGCAAGGACTGAGTAAGTTTATTAAACCATTGACGAGGAGCTTGGCGGAGACCATAGATAGCCTTGTGCAGCTTACAAACCTAATGGTGATGTTGAGAATCAATAAATCCGGTAGGTTGTTTCATAAAAACCTCTTCAGGAAGATCACCATGAAGAAACACATTCGAAATGTCAAATTGAAGTGTTTGCCAATTGCGATGAAGTGCTAGTAATAGAAGAATCCGAATTGCGGGGAACTTGGCCACCGGACTAAAGGTCTCATTGAAGTTGATACCAAGCTCTTGGTTAAAGCCTTGAGCAACTAACCGTGCCTTATAGCGATCAATTTGACCATCTGATTTGGTTTTCAATTTGAAACCCCACTTCCTGCCGAGAATAATTTTGTTTGGAGGAGGTAGTATTAGACTCCAAGTGCCTTGTTTTTGAAGTGCCATAAACTCTGCAGACATAGCAGCACGCCAAGACGGATGTTGTAATGCTTGAGTATACGAGGCAGGAATCCTAATTGACTGGGGAACCGTGAACAAGTCAAGAATGACTTTTGGCTTTTGATGACCAATTTTCAACCAGGTTTGCATAGGATGAGTAGATGGAGCGTGTGGTGGTTGAGAAGGTGATACAATTGCTGGAGATAAGAAAGGACTGGATGAAGATATTGAGCTGGGTGAATGATCTGTTGAGGAAATAAGCAGAGCAGAAGTATTTATTGGAGAAGCTGGAGGAGCTGGTTGAATAGGTAACAATGAAGTTGGAAGGGATTGAAAACTTGTAGCAGGTAAAGATGTTGGAGTTAAGAGAAATGGGTTTTGAGGTGGATTGGGTAAGATATTGGGAGATGATGAGACAGTGGATTTAAAAGGAAATATTTGTTCATAAAAAACAACATGATGAGATACATAGATGTGGTTTGTATGTGAATTTAGACAACGATAACCTTTATGGGAGGATGAGTAACCCAAGAAAATACATTCTTGAGAACGAGGTGATAGTTTATTTGTAGAGAGGGGTTGAAGCCAAGGAATACACAGACAACCAAATGTTCTTAAATGGTTGTATGAAGGTAATTTACCATGTAGAAGCTGATAAGGAATTTGAAGATGATAAGTTGTTGTGGGCAAAATATTTATTAGATAAATTAGATGTTAAAAGAGCTTCAGCCCAAAAAATATTTGGAAGGTGAACAGTATGAAGAAGAGCATGAGTAGTTTCCAAAAGATGACGATGCTTGCGTTCTGTAAGACCATTCTGCTTAGGTGTATAGGGACAACTAAGTTGATGAGTAATACCATGCTGACTTAAGTAAGTGCGAAAAGGAGTATTTATGTACTCTCCACCACCATCTGTTCTCAAGGTTTGAATGGATGTATTAAATGAAGTCTTAATAAGTTGGTAAAAATGTTGAAATATAGAGAAGGACTCATCTTTAGAATGCAAAAGATAAATCCAAATATATCTAGTGGAATCATCTATAAACACAATATAATAACGAAAACCATTAAACAATGAGACAGGAGCTGGTCCCCGAACATCAGAATGTATTAATTGAAAGGGTTTGAGTACATGACTAGAAGAGGAAGTAAATGGCAACTTGTGACTCTTGGCCACATTACAAGACGTACACATAAAATTAGAAGAGAGAATACATATAGATTGGACTACACTAGAAAGATATTGTAAAATCCTAAGATTTGGATGACCAAGCCGTGTATGCCATGGCTGGATTGTGCTTACCGAGGATTATAAGGCTTGAGAAGAACCCATGGAGACAGTTGGAACAGGATAAAGACCATCTCGCGGGCGACCATAGAGAAGAGTACTATTGTCCGAGAGATCCTTAATGAGGAAACCATGAGCATCAAACAATATAGAACAATTGTTATCAGAGGTTAATTTATGAATTGAAAGAAGGTTATGAGAAAGAAGTGGAACATGTAAAAGATTTTTAAGACGAAGCTTACTATTCGGATCTGGCAAGGGTAAGATTCCTTGCCCAGTATTTTGACTAGGAAGAGTATTCCCGCTGGCAACAGAGATGGTGTCAGCTCCAAAATATGGTGTAGATTGTTGCAGCTGTGTAGCATCAGGCATCAAATGAGAGGTAGCACCGGAGTCTATTCCCATTCAAAGATCGGGGAAGTCACGCTGTTGTTTGAATTGGTGAGATAGGCACGTTGATTTGTAGTTGAAGTAGTTGGAGCGTATTGCATATTGCAACGGTGCCAACAATTTAAGGCAACATGACCAAGTTTTCCACAAATTTGACAGGTAGGACGGTTTGCAGCTAGAGCAGGTGGCCGACTGCTGGTATAATTTGGTGTAGACGGAATATTTGGTCCAGAAGAAACTGTCCTGAAGGGAGCTCCTCTTCCGCGTGCTCTTAAGGAAAATCTACCACGGGATGTGTTAGAACGCGCCGTCTATAATGCAGTATGATCTGAAGGGGGTGGAACTTCCTTTTGCTGCTCATTTTGTAAGTTGATTTCTTCACTATGTTGCAAATCTATTTTCATGACTTTTGTTTTGATGATTGACAAACACTATTGATTCTCTTGGACTGCCAGTTACTTCTAACTTTTCAGGAATCGAAGATCGGACGACCAAACGAAGCCAGTTCAAGATTGCGTAGGTCTAGGGTTGAGTCAGTCTGTACTTTATTTTTTCTCTTCTTTAGTCTATTTGTAATGGTTAAAAAGACCGATGCTAAGTAACCCTACACACACACACTTGAGAGACTTAGAAATTTTGTTTTTACTCATATCGGCTAGGACGATATTTACATCGTCCTGGACGATCAGGCTTAAAACAGAAAGTCTAAATAAAGGTTCTTAATTAAGGCAGCTGTCATTAACAGATCGTCCTGGACGATACGTGTATCGGCCAGGACGATAAGATCAAAACAGAAAGAAGTTGCCGCCATAGACAATTAAGGTATACTGTATTTTTAAATAATCGGCCAGGGCGATCATTGATCAGCCTGGACGATAATCACAAATTATGCCTTAATTAATCCAGAGATCAAGGGAGTAATTAAGGATGATTTATACGATCATATCATCCTGGACGATCGCAGGATCGGCCAGGATGATCTATTCAAAAACCTTAGTTACTTCAGGACGATAAATATCGGCCAGCTCAAATTCAGGGCGATGCTCTGGACGATTTTCCTCTAATTTGAACTGATCATCCTGGACGATCGTGAGATCGGCATGGACGATCAAGCCAATTTTAAATCATCTAGTTTGCATTCAGGGCGATGCTCTGGCCGATCTTCTGAGATTTGTACTGATCGGCCAGGACGATGTCCATATCGGCCTGGACGATATAGTCGGTAACTTGTAATTAATGAGCTCCTTTGAAGCTCTTCTATTTAAAGAGCTCTTGTTCAACGTTTTGAACAACCTTTTGGCTGCTGCCTTGACCTGAGAAGGCCTTGAGGAGAGAAAGAGAGAGAGGGAGAGAGAGAGGATCTTGTGAGGGGATTCAGAAGGGTTGCTTCAAGGATCGCTCGGCTTCTTCTTCGTCTAGAGTTTCTTGTCCGTGGAAGGGTCGGTAGAGGTAAGGAGTCAGCATCTGGTTGTGGTTCTCTGCCAACTTCAGGAGGAAGCAATAGGAGAGAGGTTCTCTGCCTTGCTGGGGTGGCAAAAAGGAGGTGCTTTGTAAAGGCTTCTCCGCCTAGCTGTGGGGGCTAAAGGAGAGTCACGATTGTAGTGCAATACTCGGAGGGCGCCTCCGGAGAGTGGATGTAGGTCAAGTTGACCGAACCACTATAAATTTCTATGTTTTTCTTTCTTGCTTCCGCACTTTTAATTTCCACATTGATTTTTCTCGTGGTGTGATTTTGGTTTATGTGATTTTTGTTTTTTGTGAAAAGAAATTTTTAAAATACCAATTCACCCCCCCTTTTTGTTAGCTTGGGCCAGTTCTATAGGGCTTAACATCCCTAACGAACTTTCAAGTGGTATCAGAGCGGAATTCATAAAAACTGAGTTTGAAAACTTTTTGAATTTTTGATCCATGGCTAACCTTGGGAATCGTAACACTACGGAAGGTTATTCAATTACACGACCTCCCTTGTTTGACAATTTACCTTTTGATTTCTGGAAAACTCGCATGTCAACGTTTTTACAATCTACTGATTATCACATGTGGATGCTTATCAAAGAAGGTTATTCTCCACCTTCTCGTGAAATTAATGATGTTAAAACTGAAAGAGATCAAGAGAGAGAGAGAGAGCAAGAGAGAGAAAGAGCAAGAGAGAGATAGAAAGAGAGAAAGAGAGAGAGGGAGTGAGAGAGAGTGAGAGCAAGAGAGAGAGGGAGTGAGAGAGAGACTAAGAGAGAGCGAGTGAGAGAGAGAGCAAGAAGGAGCATGGGAGAGAGCTAGAGATTGCAAGAAGGAGCAAGGGAGAGAGCGTAGAGAGAGAGAGAGAGAGAGAGAGAGAGAGAGAGAGATGGAGAGCGAGAGCAAGAAAAAGTAAAAGAGAACAAGAGAGAGCAAGGGAGAGAAAGAGAAAGAGGGGGAGAGAGCATGAGAGAGAAAGGGAGAAAGCAATAGAGAGATGGAGAGAGAGAGAGAGAGTGAGAGAGAGAGCAAGAGAGAGAAAGCGAGGGAGAGAGAGAGAAAGAGAAAGAGAGAGATATATAGAGAGAGAGAGCAAAAAGGAGCAAGGGAGAGAGCAAGAGAGTGTAAGAGAGAGAGAGAGAGGGAGAGAGAGAGCAACAAAGAGAGAGTAAGAGAGAGAGAGAGAGCAAGAGATATAGAGAAAGCAATAAAGAGGAAGAGATTGAGAGGAGAGAGAGAGGAAGCAAGAGAGAGAGAGAGATAGAGAGAGCAAGAAGGAGCAAGGGAGAGAGAAAGAGAGTGCAAGGAGCAAGGGAGAGAGCAAGAGACTGCAAGAGAGAGAGAGAGTGCAAGAGAGAGAGAGAGCAAGAGAAAGAGAGCAAGGTGGGGAGACACAGAGAGAGAGAGAGAAAGAGAGAGAGAGAGAGGGAGAGAGGGAGAGAGAGGGAGATAGAAAGAGAGATAGAGAGAGAGAGTGCAAGAGATATAAAGAAAGAAAGACTGAGGAAGAGATATAGAGAGAAAGAGAGAGCAAGAAGGAGAAAGGGAGAGAGCAAGAGAGTGCAAGAGAGAGAGTGAGAGTAGTAACAGAGAGAAAGAGAGAGAGCGAGAGGGCAAGAGATATAGAGAAAGCAAGAAAGAGGAAGAGAGAGAGATGAGAGAGAGAGAGAGCAAGAGAGAGCAAGAGAGAGAGAGTGAGCAAGAAGGATAAAGGGGGAGAGCAAGAGAGTGCAAGGAGCAAGGGAGAGAGCAAAAGAGTGCAAGAGAGAGATAGTGAGAGATAGTAAGAGAGAGAAAGAGAGAGAGAGCAAGAGATATAGAAAAAGCAAGAAAGAGGAGGAGAGAGAGAGGAGAGAGAGAGAAAGAGAGAGAGAGCAAAAGAGCAAGAGAGAGAGAGCAAGAAAGAGCAAGGGAGAGAGCAAGAGAAAGAGAGCGAGAGAAAGAGAGCAAGAGAGAGAGAGAGAGAGAGAGAGAGAGAGAGAGAGAGAAAGTGAGAAAGAGAGAGAGTGAGAGAGAGAGAGAGAGAGAGAGAGAGAGTAAGAAAGAGCAAGGGAGAGAGCAAGAGAAAGAGAGCGAGCGAGAGAAATAGAGAGAGAGAGCAAGAAAGAGCAAGGGAGAGAGCAAGAGAAAGAGGGTGAGAGAAAGAGAGCAAGAGAGAGAGATAGTGAGAGCTAAATAAGTTTTTTTTGAGAGAGAGAGCAAGAAGGAGCAAGGAAGTGAGCAAGAGAATGCAAGAGAGAGAGAGATCGAGACAGATCGAGAGAGAGAGAGAGAGAGAGAGAGAGAGAGAGAGAGAGAGCAAGAGAGAGAGAACAAGAGAGAGAGAAAGAGCAAGAGAGGAAGAGAGCAAGAGAGAGCAAGGGAGAAAGCAAGAGAGAGGGAGAGAGAGATAGAGAGACAGAGAGAGAGAGGGAGAGAGAGAGAGAATAAGATAAAGAGAGTAAGAGAGAGATAGAGAGAGAATGAGAGAGAGAGAGAGAAGCAAGAAGGAGCAAGGGAGAAAGCAAGAGAGTGCAAGAAGCAGAAAGAGAGAGAGCAAGTGAGCGTAAGAGAGAGAGAGAGAGAGAGAGAGAGAGAGAGAGAGAGAGAGAGAGAGAGAGAGAGAGAGAGAGAGAGAGAGAGCAAGAGAAAGTAAAAGAGGGCAAGAGAGAGCAAGGGAGAAAATGAGCAAGAGGGGGAGAGTGTAAGAGAGAGAAAGGGAGAAAGCAAGAGAGAGAGAGGGTTGAACATTGCTTTTGCATTCATCTAAAGGTGACCATTACAAAATTCATACAAAACCAAAAATGAAGAAAAAACCAAGGACCCTTAACCCGGGTCGCACCCAAAACTATCATCCTCAAGGATGTAAAAAAACTCTTGAGGAATACATATATTTTGTATATCACCAATATCCCAAACAAAACTTTCCTCAATCGCTCTTTGAGTGCAAAAATGAGCTGCCAAGTTGTGTTCACGATAAGTGTGAACAAAGAGAACCTTTTGAAATTCCTTCAGCCAGTTAAGCTTGTCTCCCGCTTCAGGCCGGTGTCGCCAGTGCTCTCGCTGCTGACACTTACACATAAACTCCATCACGCTTTTGTTATCCCCCTCTACAATGACGCCTTCCACTTCATACATCCATTGCAAAAGCAACTTCTCAATAAAATAGACAGCCATGATCTCCACTTGAGTGCTATCCCAGTGAGTAATAGTCCATCCAGCCGCCACAATAAGTCTGCCATGGTCATCCCGGATGACAATTCCGATCCCCCCAGCATTGTTCCTGCGTAGAGCACCGTCAACGTTGATTTTCAGCCAACCAGTAGGGGGGGACACCAAGAAGGAGAATGAAACAATCCAGAGGATTGGCGAGTGACCCGTTGCTCCCGGTATAGAGGAAAAAAACATTGAGATGTGGAACCGAGAACTCTAGCAGCCAACGTAGTGCAGGGGATCACGGTCTTGCCGTGACGGATAGCATTACGATTACCCCAGCTGTGAAAAACCGCCGCACAATAAAGCTTTGCCCACCGTGATCCAATCTTCAAGTGCTGCATGAGCTCCTCGAGGGAAGAAAAGCTAGGGGTAGGGAACCCCCAAGCATCCAAACGTAATAAAATGTTCTTGAGCTGTTGACACTGAGTAGTGATATGATCCAGATCCTCCAACTGATTACATTCGATCGGGCAAGTCGTTGCAGCCCCCAAACGACGTCGATGCAGCCACATGAATGTGGGAAGCAGATCCTTGGACACCCGCCACCAGAAGATGCGTTCCCGAGGTCGCAGTCCAATTTTGAAGAAAACATATGCAGGATAACTCTTTCCATGGAACTGCGAATTGTAGCAAATAGATGACACAGATGGGCCTACCGGGCAAGTAATGAGTTCCAACGAATCACGATCAGCATTCGCCCAGATCCGCACCTCACAGATTCTGTCCACCAAGGGAGTTCCAAAGCATTGAAGCAATTTTGGGCGGTTCCACTCCATTCCGGGATTAATAAACTCCTCCACCAAGCAGCCATCAATGTCCTCAATGCTGCAAAAAGTAGGCCACAAAGAGATAGGAATGTCCAAAATCCAAACATGATTAACCACATCAATATTCCCGCCGTTTTCCACCTTCCAGCGGACGCAATTAGATAAACTATCAGCCCCGCTGCAAATGATTTTCTAGCCACACGAATCCCCCCTGTTCCGATCCTGTCCCCATGGCCAAGCCCCGTATTTATGTCTCATACATCTTTGGAAGAGGCCCCCTGGCTTGCATAAAAAATCCCAAGTAATGCGTGCACGCAACGGGCCGATCCAGTTCCGACTGGCATGGAAGCCAAGACCGCCCAAGTGCCTCGGCCTGGTGAGATTGCCCCATGCCGCATAATGCAAGCTTTTTTGATTTGGATCATGTTCCCAGAGAAAGCGACGGAAAATTTTCTCCACTTCAGCCAGAACCCCCCGAGGAACTAGCATATGAGTCACAGCAAAGGTCGACAGCGGGAGCGGTACCGAATTGATCATAGTGATCCTGCCCGCTAGTGATAAATGTCGTGTCCCCCACGCCAGTGTGTAATTGTGCAGTTTCAACAGAAGAGGCCCGAAGTCTGCCTTCGTCAAGCGACACATAACAAATTTGATCCCAAGGTAATCCATCTCCTCCACCTTGCGGCATCCAGCAAGTCTGGCTAATCGGTGTTTGGTGGAAGATTGCACACGTTTGCTGAAGAGGATAGCCGACTTGTTCCTATTGATCCGCTGACCCGTCCAACTGCAGTAATCCTCCAAGATGGTTAAGAGTTTCCTCGTGTTGGGGATAGTGGCACCTGCAAAAAATAACACATCGTCAGCATAAAGGAGGTGGGACACAAGGGGTCCCCCTCCCTGATTTGCACACCCAGGTCCCGGTAGTTTTGTTGGAAGTGAAGCGACAGGAGCTCCGAGCAAAGAATGAACAAATAGGGGGAAAGCGGACATCCCTGTCGAAACCCGCAGTCAGCCGAAATCCCGTCCGTCAGCATGCCGTTAACCGAGATGGTGAAACGAGGAGCAGAAACACAATTTAGCACCCACGAGCAGAATGTTTGAGGGAAACCCATCTTCAGGAGCACTAATTCCAAAGTATGCCAACTCATTTTATCATATGCCTGTTCCATGTCCACCTTCATGGCCATCCACCCCTTGGCGGCTTTAGAGGTTTTAAACTTGTTCATCACCTCCTGTCCCAATAAATAGTGGTCAGAAATCGATCGTCCATGCACGAATGCCGCCTGCTCCTCAGAAATAAGGCCAGGTAAGATTCCTTTGAGACGGTTGACAAGAATCTTAGCAACAATTTTGTATATGGTTTGGCATAAACTGATTGGCCGAAAGTTAGAAGGGTGAGTTGGATTTTTGACCTTAGGCAAGAGAACAACCACCGTCTCCTTCCACGACGGCTCCATATTTCCAGTAGAGAAAAATTCAAGGCAAGCCGAGCTTACCAGATCCCCAACAATCTCCCAGAAGGCCTTGAAGAACGATGCAGTGATACCGTCCCTCCCCGGAGCAGGATTAGGCCCTAACGAACGGACGGCCCCCCACACTTCCTCACGGGTGATTTCCCCCTCCAGCATCCCAGCATTACGATCCAAGCAATCCACTTGTGCATCCAAAGAAGGCCAGCCAGAAACAGTAATTGGGGTGTTCTGCCATTTCTTAGCAAAGAAGCCATGCACAATACTCATAATCTCCGTTTGATCAATGGTCGGACGTCCATCAAGGTGAGTAAGATATTCTATGGCATTACCCCGTCGTCTGGCCGAAGCCACCATGTGAAAGAAATGAGTATTCTCGTCCCCCTCCTCGATCCAACGCACCTTGGCACGTTGACCCCACCAGGTAGTAATTCTGGCCAAGGTGGATTTCAGCAGCTGAACCTTGTAGCGCAAGGTTTCGGATTGGACCTCCGTGAGTCCACTTGGCGAGCATTCAAGTTCCTGTAGGATTCTAATCTCCTCATAAAGATCCTCCTTCAGCCGATTCATCCTATCCATCTTGTTCCTACTCCAAAAGAACAACGCCTTAAGAGAACGGCTACACTTCCTCTGCAATTTAGCAGCTTCTGTTCCTGAGTCCAATACATTCCATTTCTCCGCCACAATTTGCCAAGCTCTGGGAAAGGTAGTCCACACATCCTCAAACTTAATCCAATTTGAGGAAGTCTTTCTGCCACCCACATTAAAAGAGCAAAGGATGGGGCAATGATTCGATGCCAATCTAGTGAGATGAACCACCCAAAGTTCCTGATACTCCTCAAGAATGGACGAGCTAACCAGAAATCTATCAAGTCGAGAGAAGATGCGGCTCCTCGCATCTTTGTTGTTGGTCCACGTAAAAGAAGGGCCGGAAAATCCCGGATCCACCAAATCATTTGCCGCCATGAAGTCCCCCATCTCACCAGCCGATTGTGAGTATAGAAAAGGTTTGCCACCTTTCTTCTCGCCGTGATCCAGGATGCAATTGAAATCACCACCAACTACATGGGGTAGTGTAGTCGAAAGGTGATTGGAGATATCCTCCCAGAGTTGACGTCGACCATACATGTTGTTGTCCGCGTAAACCACGGCTATGTCCCAAGCCAGTGACCCGGACCTCCTCAAAGTTCCAATAATGCATTGATTGGATTGGAATGAAACCTGGAATGTGCCCAACAAACTCTTCCACAAAACAAGAATACCACCAGCACGGCCACTAGAAGGCTGAAAACAAAAGTCCCAGCACCTCCCCACCAGCCTATCAACGTCCACTCTATTCCAATGTTCCATTTTTGTCTCAATTAAGCCGATGAATTCGATCCCATGTTCCCCATATAGGTGTCGTAAGAAATTCCAAGTCTCCTTCTTACGAGCACCTCTATAGTTCCAGCAGAGGATGTTAAACATTATTCACCAAAGGGGAAGCGTCCCCGCCGCCAAATACTTCAAAAGAGACATCCTCCCACTGATCAGCAAAATCACCCTCGATCTTACCATCAGTCGATCGGTCCATGATAGTAACATTCCGTTCACATGGGGAAGCATCCCCTCCAACCTGTTTCTTCACCCGTCGGACCCCAGGCAAACGTTGCAGCAGGCCAAAATTTCCCAATTCCTTGGTACGCTTTTCCTTGGCCTCCCTAGATTGCGAATCCCTAGGCTTGTGAACATTGGATTTCAACCCCGAGAACCTCAATACCTTGGGAGCAAGGGCTTGAGCGGGGGAGATACGGTTATTTCGACGATTACTTCTACGAACAGCTGGTGTCGTCAATAGCCCAGTGGCTAATCCAGTCTCAACTCCAACATCAACTCTTGTTTCTGTACCACAAACATCCACGGAGTCAGCGATGATTTGGCTCCCCCCACTAATAGGAGCCTCCAGAGGTTTGGAAACCTCCAGCACACATTGTTCAATTTGCATAACCTCTTCATTCCCCGGAGCATTACTTGCGTCCCCACTTACCCCAATGGGCGCTGGCATACCCGACGTAGCCACCTGCTTGATCAGCTGATTATTATTGCCATACGAGCCATTAGGCCCCCCCATCCTTACATCATCGATCCCAACTGGAGCTTTGCCACGATCCTCCCTTTCCCCAACCGATGGCCTTTTGCCCTGTATAAGAGCTACCGTGATGCTCCCACCTTCAGTGGTCAATGAGGGACCCGAAGTCTCCTTAGAAATGCTCCCTCTGTCAACCACCTTCCAAGTCTTGTTACCGTTGTTCGGTTTTTGCCAAGTTAACGTTCATATTGTTGGACATCCTTTTGTTGGGTCGCTTTCTTCGATTAACAATTGTCCATTCATCGGGATCATCCATCGTAGATGAAGGTGTATCAACTGATCCACGTTCAATCTCCATTTGTTGTGCATGTCCAGCCGGTGTTTGCACCACAGTCTCCCGGGCCGTGGGAATATTTGAAGTCTGTGGTGTACGATCCCTACAACCATCAGCCTTATGACCAACTTTGCCACAAGCCTGGCAAATTAAGGGGATTCCTTCGTATTCAATGGGTTGAAAGAAAGGCCCTTTCAGCCCCTGCGCCCATATACCCTTGGGCAGTTTCTTAGACAGATCAATGCGGACACAGATACGTGCAAATGCACATCGATTCCAAGTTTTGGTTTGCTCATCCATGAACAGTGGTTCCCCTATTCCAGCTGCCAATCTAGCCAAGTTATCCGAATCCCAATACTCAAGTGGCAAATTTGGAAGGCAAAGCCAAACAGGCGAAGAAAATCTCCTAGCAGAATTTGGCTTGGATCCAATGGTCCACTGTTCCACCCCGATAATCTGGCCAGCCACAAACCATGGCCCCCAAAGTAGAACGGTATCCCTCGCAGTTGTATTTTCAAACCAGCAGAGGAAGCAATCCGAGCCCATAGGTGCTATTTGGGATAGGCCAAGGTGACCCCATTTCCGTTGCAATTCATTTTGAACAACCCAAAACGGAACTCGTCTCCCCAGCAGGCATCCAACGAGTGCCCGATCCAATTTCTGAACATTTCCGCGCGCCTTATCTAGG
>CM039722.1:12903167-12922836 GCA_022539455.1 Dendrobium nobile
GAGAGCAAGAGAAAGAGAGAGAGAGAAAGAGAGCAAGAGAGAGAGCGAGAGAAAGAGTGAGAAAG
Organism: Dendrobium nobile; assembly: GCA_022539455.1. Taxonomy (NCBI): domain Eukaryota; kingdom Viridiplantae; phylum Streptophyta; class Magnoliopsida; order Asparagales; family Orchidaceae; genus Dendrobium; species Dendrobium nobile. Next base: position 12,903,233 of record CM039722.1, read on the forward strand.
AGAGAGTGAGAGAGAGAGAGAGTGAGAGAGAAAGAGAGAGAGAGCAAGAAAGAGCAAGGGAGAGAGCAAGAGAAAGAGAGCGAGCGAGAGAGAGAGAGAGAGAGAGAGAGAGAGAGAGAGAGAGAGAGAGAGAGAGAGAGAGAGAGAGAGAGGAAGAGCAAGGGAGAGAGCAAGAGAAGATGGTGAGAGAAAGAGAGCAAGAGAGAGAGAGGGAGAGAGAGAGAGCAAGAGAGAGAGAGAGAGAGAGCAAGAGAGAGATAGTGAGAGAGAGAGCAAGAAGGAGTAAGGGAGAGAGCAAGAGAATGCAAGAGAGAGAGATAGAGACAGATCGAGAGAGAGAGAGCTGAAAGTTGCATTTTGCATTACTCAAAGTAAAGGTAAAAACATACAAAGTATGGAAGTGAAACTGTCTTCCCTAGACACAAAAAACAAAAGTGGGAAGAGCTGGACTAGTGAAATATCCCATACAAGTATGACACTACAAATAAAAGCAAAAAGAACAAGGAAGAGCCCCTTTGATTCGCAAGGAGGCCACCCCCAAATACATGCCCAAAGAGTCCCAAGAATGCTCAAGGAACAACCCTAGAGGGGGGAGATACCTAAAGAGGGGTTTAAACTGTCCGGAGACTGAGAGATATCCCATTGCTCCGGCAATTGTATGAACACTCCTAGCACCCTAAGGCATGTAATAAGGGAAGGCCTCATTGTTCCTCAAAGGGGACAAAGTCCCCGCCAATGTCATCTTGTAGATTCTTCCTCCGCTTCCTAGGCAGAGTGGCAATGGGCCCCAACTGGAGAAGATGCTTCTCCAAAAAGACTTGGGTGCCTTGTGTTGGCGTTTGGAAAGGTTGACCGTTGAGGGTGAAGTATCTTGGGCCGGTTTGGCGGCGTTGAAAGTGACCCTCTGATCCTTGGGAGAACGGTTGCTCGGGTTGACAATTCTGTTGGAGATCTCCTCCATTTGCTGCTGGACTTCCTTGAGTACCCTAGAGGGAGGCTCATTCTGATCAATTTTCTTGCTCTGCCCATTTGCCGAAGGCACACTTGGCCCTTTCTGCTTGTCTTTCTTCTTGCGGGTAACCACGTTCCATGTACCAAGAGAATCCTCCTCTTGCTCCTCTTTTTCCATAGGCCCGTTACCAGTAGGCTGTCCCGACCCTTGAGGTAAGTCATTCACGGGTAATCCCTCAGGTGAAGCTTGGGTGTGCTGTGGGACTCGGGAGCTGGATGGGGATGGTCTTCCCCCTTGGCCCTTGGACGGGCACTTACCATTGGCATGGCCAAGATAACCGCAATCGAAACAAAAATTTGTAAGGCCCTCGTACTCAATTCTTTGAAAAAATCTCCCATGAATCCCATTGATCTACACTCCCGGAACAAGTTTTTGTGAAAGATCAATCCTTACACAAATGCGTGCAAAGGATGACTTACCCCAGGTGCTTGTGTGCGAGTCCATCCAAAGGGGCTCACCAATTCCGTTGGCAATGCAGGAGATGTTGTTAATGTCCCAATAGATAAGAGGTAGCCGGACCCAAATTGGAGAGTGGAGTCCCTGCAAGGAAGATGGTGAAGAAGTGGAGGTCCACTTTTCCATCCCGATGATGTTCCCGGCCACAATCCACGGCCCACTCGAAAGAACCGCATCTCTAATAGCATGACTTTGGAATAAGCAAATAAAAGTATTGGGTGCAATGGTGATGATCTCAAAGTCCCCGAAGTGGTACCATCTACGCTTAAGCTCTCAAGGAAGGGAACAAGATCCGTCTTCCCATAAGCTTTGCCACAATTGCCGTATCCAACTTAGCAATGTTGTCATTAACGGAGTCCATCTCAGGCTCAATACACTGCCCATCCTTGGCAACCCATTGGTCACGGCTAAGACGCTTTAAGGGCACGTTTTGGACCTTGCTCCAAGCAAATGGACCCTTAGGAAGGCCATCCGGCGGCAAGTTGGGAGCTTGGGAGGGCTGCGGTATAGACCAAGCAGAATTCTGTGCCTTGGGGACATTTCCACAAACACCTTGTGGGCAACGTCCAGTAGCTTCATTGTCAGTGGAGGCTGAAACCTGGGGCTGTTCACGCCTAGAGCTATCAGGACTCTCCTCATTCATACTACAATCCACATTCACGGACGAATGGTCCGGGACGAGCATAGCGGATGAACCCCAGTCAGGCATCCAAGCGGTCTGAGCTGGTTGGACAGCTTGCTGGACGACCATCCTGCCTTGATCGGCATCCATTTCCCAGCAGGAGTCCTGCTCTTCTACAGGCTCCATCAGTTCATTGGTGTGGGCTTCATTCTGATCAGCAGTGACAGGGCAATCATCCTCCATCGCAACACTGAGATCAGGTTTCTCGCGAACTTCCTTCATCTCATTGTCCGATTCACTCCCCCGGGCAGAGTCGTCCACCAAGCTGCTTAGTTCTTCCTTCACAGGACCGGAGGTCACCACCGCCGTCTGAGGATCCAGGACAGGGGTGGCGTCCTGGAAATGGGCAGCAGCCGCATCAAACCGGAGCTCAGATCTGATGCCCGACATCTTTTCCTCCTTAACTTGAGCCGATCTGCTACTCCGCGAACCCCAGCAGGCGGCGACATTCCTATAGCATTCATAATGAGTTCCCGAACAGCAGCCGGCTTGGCCGAATATGAGTTGAGACCTGGAGCGAACATGCCCTCCGGACCATTAAACTTCGTAGCCGGAGCAACCACAGCCGCATCTCCCGTGCTATTAGTGCCAGCAACCTTGGCCGGACCAAGAGCATTTTCTTTCCCAGGCCGCATAGATCCGGTAGGGTTATTAACTTTCTCCTCCCAGGTCCCAAGCGGAGCAGCACTTTTTGCGGAAGAGGCCGAAAAGCGGCCGATCCCGGGAGATCTGGGCGGGAAATCCGTCTTCCTAACGACCGCCGCCGATGCACCACCGTCGGCCTCCTCATTGGCCAGCACCTGCCACCGGTTCCCTTGCTTCCGCTCCCTTCTACCGCCACCTTTACCATCGCCAAAGCCCCCATTTGGAGGAGGTGACCTAGGGCCACCCCCTCTAGTCATCCCCAGAGCTTCTCTCTTTAAACCACTCTAGTGAGAGAAAGAAAAAGGGACAAATGATAGCATAGATCGAGAGAGAGAGAGAGAGAGAGAGAGAGAGAGCAAGAAAGAGAGAGAGAGAGAGAGAGAGAGAGAGAGAGAGAGTGCAAGAGGGAGCAAGAGAAAGTAAAAGAGAGCTAGAGAGAGCAAGGGAGAGAAAGAGCAAGAGAGGGAGAGAGCTAGGGAGAAAGCAAGAGAGAGGGAGAGAGAGAGAGAGAGGAAGCAAGAGAGAGAGAGAGAGAGAGAGAGAGAGAGAGAGAGAGAGTGAGAGAGAACAAGAGAGAGAGAGAGAGAGAGCAAGAGGGAGCAAGAGAAAGCAAAAGAGAGCTAGAGAGAGCAAGGGAGAGAAAGAGCAAGAGAGGGAGAGAGCTAGGGAGAAAGCAAGAGAGAGGGAGAGAGAGAGAGAAAGCAAGAGAGAGAGAGAGAGAGAAAGAGAGAGAGAGAGAACAAGATAAAGAGCAAGAGAGAGAATGAGAGATAGAGAAGCAAGAAGGAGCAAGGGAGAGAGCAAGAGAGTGCAAGGAGCAAGGGAGAGAGCAAGAGAGCGTAGGAGAGAGAGAGAGAGAGATAAAGAGAAAGTAAAAGAGGGCAAGAGAGAGCAAGGGAGAAAATAGCAAGAGGGGGAGAGAGCAAGAGAGAGAAAGGAAGAAAGAAAGAGAGAGATGGAGAGAGAGAGAGGGAGAGAGAGAGCAAGAGAAAGAGAAAGAGAGAGGGAGAGGGAGGAAGACAGAGTAAGAGAGACAGAGAGAGAGCAAGAGATATAGAGAAAGCAATAAAGAGGAAAAGAGAGAGAGAGAGAGAGAGAGAGAGGAGAGAGAGAGAGAAAGACAGAGAGAGTAAGAAGGAGCATGGGAGAGAGCAAGAAGGGCAAGGAGCAAGGGAGAGAGCAAGAGAGTGCAAGAGAGAGAGAGAGAGAAAGAGAGAGAGAGAGGGAGGGAGAGAGAGGGAGAGATATAGAGAGATAGAGAGAAAGTAAAAGAGAGCAAAAAGGAGCAACGGAGAGAGCAAGAGAGTTCAACAAGGAGCAAGGGAGAGAGCAAGAGAGCTTAAGATATAGAGAGAGAGAGAGAGAGAGAGCAAGAGAATGTAAAAGAGAGCTAAAGAGGGCAAGGGAGAGAAGGAGCAAGAGGGGGAGAGAGTAAGAGAGAGAAAGGGAGAAAGCAAGAGAGAGATAGAGAGAGAGAGCAAGAGAAAGAGAGTAAGAGAGAGAGAGAGAGGGAGGGAGAGAGAGAGAGAGAGAGAAAGAGAGAGAGAGATAGAGACAGAGATAGAAGGAGCAAGGGAGAGAGCAAGAGAGTGCAAGAGAGAGAGAGAAAATTAGAGAGAGAGGAAGCAAGAGAGAGAGTGAGAGAGTAAGAGAGAGAGAGAGAGAGAGAGAGAGAGAGAGAGAGAGAGAGAGAGAGAGCGAGAAAGAGGAAGAGAAAGGGAGCAAGAGAAGGAGAGAGCAAGAGAGAGTAAGGGAGAAAGAAAGAGAGAGTGGGAGAGAGAGAGAGAGAGAGAGAGAGAGAGAGAGAGAGAGAGAGAGAGAGAGAGAGAGAGAAAGAAAGAGAGAGAGAGACCAAGAAAGAGCAAGGGAGAGAGCAAGAGAATGAGAGCGAGAGAGAGGGAGAGCAAGAAAGAGCAAGGAAGAGAGCAAGAGAAAGAGAGAAAGAGAGAGAGAGAGAGAGAGAGCAAGAAAGAGCAAGGGAGAGAGCAAGAGAAAGAGAGTGAGAGAAAGAGAGCAAGAGAGAGAGACAGAGCAAGAGAGAGATATAGAGAGAGAGAGAGATAGTGAGAGAGAGAAAGAAGCAAGGGAGAGAGTAAGAGAATGCAAGAGAGAGAGAGAGAGAGAGAGAGAGCAAGAGGGAGCAAGAGAAAGTAAAGGAGAGCAAGAGAGAGCAAGGGAGAGAAAGAGCAAGAGAGGGAGAGAGCAATAGAGAGCAAGGGAGAAAGCAAGAGAGAGAGGGGGAGAGAGAGAGAGAGAAAGAGAGCGAACAAGATAAATAGAGTAAGAGATAGAGAGAGAGAGCAAGAGAGAGAGAAAGAGCAAGAGAGAGATAAGAGAGAGAATGAGAGAGAGAGAGAGAGCAAGAAGGAGCAAGGGAGAGAGCAAGAGAGTGAAAGAGAGAGAGAAAGAGAAAGAGAAAGAGAGAGGGAGTAAGAGAGAGTGTGAGAGAGTAAGAGAGAGAGAGACCAAGAGATATAGAGAAAGCAATAAAGAGGAAGAGAGAGAGAGAGAGAGAGCAAGAGAGAGAGACTAAGGAGCAAGGGAGAGAGCAAGAGAGTGCAAGGAGCAAGGGAGAGAGCAAGAGAGTGCAAGAGAGAGAGAGAGAGAGAGACATAAAGAGAGAGAGAGAGAAGGAGGGAGAGAGAGGGGGAGAGAGAGAGAAAGAAAGAGCAAGGGAGAGAGCAAGATAGAGAGAGAGAGAGAGAGAGCAAGAGAGAGAGAGAGAGAAAGAGAGAGAACAAGATAAAAAGAGCAAGAGAGAGAGAGAGAAAGAGCAAGAGAGTGAAAGAGAGAATGAGAGAGAGATAGAGAGCAAAAAGGAGCAAGGGTGAACGCAAGAGAGTGCAAGAAGGAGCCAAGGAGAGAGCAAGAGAGCGTAAGAGAGAGAGAGAGAGAGAGAGAGAGAGAGAGAGAGAGAGAGAGTGAAAGAGAGCTAAAGAGAGCAAGGGAGAGAAGGAGCAAGAGGGGGAGAGAGCAAGAGAGAGAAAGGGAGAAAGCAAGAGAGAGATAGAGAGAGAGAGAGCAAGAGAAAGAGAGCAAGAGAGAGAGAGAGGGAGGGAGGGAGAGAGAGAGATAGAGACAGAGATAGAAGGAGCAAGGGAGAGAGCAAGAGAGAGAGAGAGAAAATTAGAGAGAGAGGGAGCAAGAGAGAGAGTGAGAGAGTAAGAGAGAGAGAGAGCAAGAGATATAGAGAAAGCAATAAAGAGGAAGAGAGAGAGAGGAGAGAGAGAGAGAGCAAGAGACAGAGCAAGAGAGAGACCAAGGAGCAAGGGAGAGAGCAAGAGAGTGCAAGAAAGAGAGAGAGAGACATAAAGAGAGAGAGAGAAGGAGGGAGAGAGAGAGGGAGAGAGAGAGATAGAAAGAGCAAGGGAGAGAGCAAGATAGAGAGACAGAGAGAGAAAGGGAGAGAGCAAGAGAGGGAGAAAGAGAGAGAGCAAGGACGAGCAAGGGAGAGAGCAAGAGAACGCAAGAGAGAGAAAGAGAGAGAGAGAGAGAGAGCAAGAGAGGGAAAGGGAGAGTGAGTGAGAGGGAGAGGGAGAGTGATGGAGAGTGAGAGAGAGAGAGAGAGAGAGAGAGAGAGAGAGAGAGAGAGAGAGAGAGAGAGAGAGCAAGAGAGGGAGAGGGAGATGGAGGGAGAGAGTGAGAGGGAGAAGGAGAGAGAGAGAGGGAGAGTGAGAGAGAGAGAGAGAAAGTAAGAAAGTGGAAGAGATAGAGAGAGAGAGCAAAAAGGAGCAAGGGAGAGAGCAAGAGAGTGCAAGAGAGAGAGTGAGAGATAGAAAGAGAGAGAGAGAGAGCAAGAGATATAGATAAAGCAAAAAAGAGGAAGAGAGAGAGAGATCAAGAGAGAGAGAGCAAGAAGGAGCAAGGGAGAGAGCAAGAGAGTGCAAGGAGCAAGGGATAGTGCAAGAGAGTGCAAGAGAGAGAGTGTGAGAGATAGTAAGAGAGAGAAAGAGAGAGAGAGGAGCAAGAGATATAGAGTACGCAAGAAAGAGGAAGAGAGAGAGAGAGAGAGAGAGAGAGGGAGAGCAAGAGAGAGATAGTGAGAGAGAGAGCAAGAAGGAGTAAGGGAGAGAGCAAGAGAATGCAAGAGAGAGAGATAGAGACAGATCGAGAGAGAGAGCTGAAAGTTGCATTTTGCATTACTCAAAGTAAAGGTAAAAACATACAAAGTATGGAAGTGAAACTGTCTTCCCTAGACACAAAAAACAAAAGTGGGAAGAGTTGGACTAGTGAAATATCCCATACAAGTATGACACTACAAATAAAAGCAAAAAGAACAAGGAAGAGCCCCTTTGATTCGCAAGGAGGCCACCCCCAAATACATGCCCAAAGAGTCCCAAGAATGCTCAAGGAACAACCCTAGAAGGGGGAGATACCTAAAGAGGGGTTTAAACTGTCCGGAGACCTAGAGATATCCCATTGCTCCGGCAATTGTATGAACACTCCTAGCTCCCTAAGGCATGTAATAAGGGAAGGCCTCATTGTTCCTCAAAAGGGGACAAAGTCCCCGCCAATTTCATCTTGTAGATTCTTCCTCCGCTTCCTAGGCAGAGTGGCAATGGGCCCCAACTGGAGAAGATGCTTCTCCAAAAAAGACTTGGGTGCCTTGTGTTGGCGTTTGGAAAGGTTGACTGTTGAGGGTGAAGTATCTTGGGCCGGTTTGGCGGCGTTGAAAGTGACCCTCTGATCCATGGGGGAGAACGGTTGCTCGGATTGACAATTCTGTTGGAGATCTCCTCCATTTGCTGCTGGACTTCCTTGAGTACCCTAGAGGGAGGCACGTTCTGATCAATTTTCTTGCTCTGCCCATTTGCCGAAGGCACACTTGGCCCCTTCTGCTTGCCTTTCTTCTTGCGGGTAACCACGTTCCATGCACCAAGAGAATCCTCCTCTTGCTCCTCTTTGTCCATAGGCCCGTTACCAGTAGGCTGTCCCGACCCCTGAGGTAAGTCATTCACGGGTAATCCCTCAGGTGAAGCTTGGGTGTGCTGTGGGACTCGGGAGCTGGATGGGGACGGTCTTCCCCCTTGGCTCTTGGACGGGCACTTACCATTGGCATGGCCAAGATAACCGCAATCGAAACAAAAATTTGTAAGGCCCTCGTACTCAATTCTTTGAAAAAATCTCCCATGAATCCCATTGATCCACACTCCCGGAACAAGTTTTTGTGAAAGATCAATCCTTACACAAATGCGTGCAAAGGATGACTTACCCCAGGTGCTTGTGTGCAAGTCCATCCAAAGGGGCTCACCAATTTCGTTGGCAATGCAGGAGATGTTGTTAATGTCCCAATAGATAAGCGGTAGCCGGACCCAAATTGGAGAGTGGAGTCCCTGCAAGGAAGATGGTGAAGAAGTGGAGGTCCACTTGTCCATCCCGATGATGTTCCCGGCCACAATCCACGGCCCACTCGAAAGAACCGCATCTCTAATAGCATGACTTTGGAATAAGCAAATAAAAGTATTGGGTGCAATGGTGATGATCTCAAAGTCCCCGAAGTGGTACCATCTACGCTTAAGCTCTTCAAGTAAGGAAGGGAACGAGATCCGTCTTCCCATAAGCTTTGCCACAATTGCCGTATCCAACTTAGCAATGTTGTCATTAACGGAGTCCATCTCAGGCTCAATACACTGCCCATCCTTGGCAACCCATTGGTCACGGCTAAGACGCTTTAAGGGCACGTTTTGGACCTTGCTCCAAGCAAATGGACCCTTAGGAAGGCCATGCGGCGGCAAGTTGGGAGCTTGGGAGGGCTGCGGTATAGACCAAGCAGAATTCTGTGCCTTGGGGACATTTCCACAAACACCTTGTGGGCAACGTCCAGTAGCTTCATTGTCAGTGGAGGCTGAAACTTGGGGCTGTTCACGCCTAGAGCTATCAGGACTCTCCTCATTCATACTACAATCCACATTCACGGACGAATGGTCCGGGACGAGCATAGCGGATGAACCTCAGTCAGGCATCCAAGCAGTCTGAGCTGGTTGGACAGCTTGCTGGACGACCATCTTGCCTTGATCGGCATCCATTTCCCAGCAGGAGTCCTGCTCTTCTACAGGCTCCATCAGTTCATTGGTGTGGGCTTCATTCTGATCAGCAGTGACAGGGCAATCATCCTCCATCGCAACACTGAGATCAGGTTTCTCGCGAACTTCCTTCATCTCATTGTCCGATTCACTCCCCCGGGCAGAGTCGTCCACCAAGCTGCTTAGTTTTTCCTTCGCAGGACCGGAGGTCACCACCGCCGTCTGAGGATCCAGGACAGGGGTAGCGTCCTGGAAATGGGCAGCAGCCGCATCAAACCGGAGCTCAGATCCGATGCCCGACATCTTTTCCTCCATAACTTGAGCCGATCTGCTACTCCGCGAACCACCAGCAGGCGGCGACATTCCTATAGCATTCATAATGAGTTCCCGAACAGCAGCCGGCTTGGCCGAATATGAGTTGAGACCTAGAGTGAACATGCACTCCGGACCATTAAACTTCATAGCATGAGCAACCACAGCCGCATCTCGAGTGCTATTAGTGCCAGCAACCTTGGCCGGACCAAGAGCATTTTCTTTCCCAGGCCGTAAAGATCCGGTAGGGTTGTTAACTTTCTCCTCTCAGTTCCCAAGCGGAGCAGCACTTTTTGCGGAAGAGGCCGAAAAGCGACCGATCCAGGGAGATCTGGGTGGGAAATTTGTCTTTCTAATGACCGCCGCCGATGCACCACCGTTGGCCTCCTCATTGGCCAGCACCTGCCACCGGTTCCCTTGCTTCCGCTCCCTTCTACCGCCACCTTTACCATCGCCAAAGCCCCCATTTGGAGGAGGTGACCTAGGGCCACCCCCTCTAGTCATCCCCAGAGCTTCTCTCTTTAAACCACTCTAGTGAGAGAAAGAAAAAGGGACAAATGATAGCATAGATCGAGAGAGAGAGAGAGAGAGAGAGAGAGAGAGAGAGAGAGAGAGAGCAAGAAAGAGAGAGAGAGAGAGAGAGAGAGAGAGCAAGAGGGAGCAAGAGAAAGTAAAAGAGAGCAAGAGAGAGCAAGGGAGAGAAAGAGCAAGAGAGGGAGAGAGCTAGGGAGAAAGCAAGAGAGAGGGAGAGAGAGAGAGAGGAAGCAAGAGAGAGAGAGAGAGAGAGAGAGAGAGAGAACAAGAGAGAGAGAGAGAGCAAGAGGGAGCAAGAGAAAGCAAAAGAGAGCTAGAGAGAGCAAGGGAGAGAAAGAGCAAGAGAGGGAGAGAGCTAGGGAGAAAGCAAGAGAGAGGGAGAGAGAGAGAGAGAAAGCAAGAGAGAGAGAGAAAGAGAGAGAGAGAGAACAAGATAAAGAGCAAGAGAGAGAATGAGAGATAGAGAAGCAAGAAGGAGCAAGGGAGAGAGCAAGAGAGTGCAAGGAGCAAGGGAGAGAGCAAGAGAGCGTAGGAGAGAGAGAGAGAGATAAAGAGAAAGTAAAAGAGGGCAAGAGAGAGCAAGGGAGAAAATAGCAAGAGGGGGAGAGAGCAAGAGAGAGAAAGGAAGAAAGAGAGAGAGAGATGGAGAGAGAGAGAGGGAGAGAGAGAGCAAGAGAAAGAGAAAGAGAGAGGGAGAGGGAGGAAGACAGAGTAAGAGAGACAGAGAGAGCAAGAGATATAGAGAAAGCAATAAAGAGGAAAAGAGAGAGAGAGAGAGAGAGAGGAGAGAGAGAGAGAAAGACAGAGAGAGTAAGAAGGAGCATGGGAGAGAGCAAGAAGGGCAAGGAGCAAGGGAGAGAGCAAGAGAGTGCAAGAGAGAGAGAGAGAGAGAAAGAGAGAGAGAGAGGGAGGGAGAAAGAGGGAGAGATAGAGAGAGATAGAGAGAAAGTAAAAGAGAGCAAAAAGGAGCAAGGGAGAGAGCAAGAGAGTGCAACAAGGAGCAAGGGAGAGAGCAAGAGAGCTTAAGATATATATATATATATATATATATATATATATATAGAGAGAGAGAGAGAGAGAGAGAGAGAGAGAGAGAGAGAGAGCAAGAGAATGTAAAAGAGAGCTAAAGAGGGCAAGGGAGAGAAGGAGCAAGAGGGGGAGAGAGCAAGAGAGAGAAAGGGAGAAAGCAAGGGAGAGATAGAGAGAGAGCAAGAGAAAGAGAGCAAGAGAGAGAGAAAGAGGGAGGGAGAGAGAGAGAGAGAGAAAGAGAGAGAGAGATAGAGACAGAGATAGAAGGAGCAAGGGAGAGAGCAAGAGAGTGCAAGAGAGAGAGAGAAAATTAGAGAGAGAGGAAGCAAGAGAGAGTGAGAGAGTAAGAGAGAGAGAGAGAGAGAGAGAGAGAGAGAGAGAGAGAGAGAGAGAGAGCGAGAAAGAGGAAGGGAGCAAGAGTTGAACTGGTGCATTTTGCATTAATATAGAAAACTAGTTACACGTGAAAGTAAACCTATGGCTGTCGTCCCTTAACAACGACAAAAAGGTTAAGGGAACATTGGCAGCATCCTCATCCCAAAAAAAAAAACTCTCAGAAAGGGCCAAAGTGGCACAAAAATCCGCAGGGCGGTTACATTCCCTACGAGTATGTCTAAAAAGAACTTGTTTAAAATTGAGCAAAAAAGTGAGGTCAGGTCCCTCAAAATTGTAGTGCGCCTTATGGTGCCGATCGTGAAGATGCTGGAGCCATCGAATGGCATTAGAACAATCCCCCTCAATGACAATCCCGTCGAGGTCATACATCCACTCCCGAATTACCTCTCGGATTGCCGTGGCCGCAAGAACCTCCGCCTGAAAAGCGTCCCACTGCTCAACCCGCCTCCCAGCCGCCGCGATGAACGATCCCGCATAGTTCCGAACCACCACCCCGATACCAGCCAAGCAGGAAGGCCGCACCGCCGCGTCAACATTAAACTTCAACCAACCTGGAGGAGGGGGGCACCATGAGTGATCAGGAGACAGCCCGGAGGGCTGAGGGTAACTCCATTGCTCCAGAATTGGCATCGAGTAAGTCCGCGGCAAAAGCGACAAGACCGTAGCAGCAATAACCGAAGGTGGGCGGGACGTCCCAGTATGCTTCAAATCATTCCTGGCACGCCAAACCTGATAAACCGCATAGCAAAACATCAATCCACGAGCCCGGTTGGAGTCAGCCATCGCAGCCAGGCCCTCCATCGCCGCCGCGAGGGAGTCATATTGAGGCAGGGTAAATCCCCACTTCGCAAGGATCCTCCCCACCTTACTCAGCATATGGCAAAGGGTAATGCAGTGTTCCGTGTTTTCCTCCATATCACACCCCCACGGACAAAGCCGGGTGCTCGACAGCCCCCGCCGGTGGAGCCACACATTAGTGGGAAGCATTCCGAAGAAGCCGCCACCAATGAAATTTCTCGCGCGGGTGAAGCTTCAAATTGTGCAACCAGCCTAAAACACATTCCGGCCCCTGGACTTTGGACCTATACGCCACCGCCGAGAGCGAAGAACCGAAGCACGATTTAGTGAGTTCCGGCGTGTCCGTCCCCTCCCCCCTGTTCGTGCCAATCTCCAAAATGCGTTGCGCCATAATGGGGCCGAAGCAGCGGTTCACCACTTCCTCATTCCACTCAAGCGAGTCTGTCAACAGGTTGCACACGCGAGCATTTTCCACCTCCTCCACATTGACAAAAGTCGGCCACTCACCGATCTTCCGGTCCAGAATCCAGCAATCTTGGAGAATTCTGACGCACCGCCCATCGCCAATCCGCCACCGGAGAATAGCCGACAGAGCGTCCATCCCATCCCGAATAATTCTCCAAGTAGCGGAGCACCTAGTGGTCCGAACAGGCTGCCACAAGTCGGCGCCATACTTCGCCGTGACGACCTTGTGGAGAAGAGACTCGGGTTCATTAATGACCGTCCAAGCAAGCCGAGCACGAAGGGGTCCGCGCCAAACAGTTAAATCATGGAAACCAAGGCCCCCCTGGTCACACGGTAGGCAGAGGTCATGCCAGCCCACATAGTGCATACCCTTGCTGTTGGAATCTTTTTGCCACAAAAACCGCCGTCCGAGCTTCTCGATAGCATTAAGCACCCCACTCGGCACCTCAGTATGCGCAAGAAGGTACGCCGGGATAGAAAGCAAAGCCGAACGGATCAGAAGAGCACGCCCAGCATACGAAAGGTGCTTTTTGCCCCAGATGTTAGTCTTGTCATGAGCACTTCGAATAACATTGGCGAAATCCGCCACCTTCAGCTTACGCAAAACCAGCGGAATTCCCAAGTACTCGAGTTGATCCACCCGGTGAACCCCCACAGCCCTGGCAATCACCCGCTGCTTCCACTTCGGGCAACGCTTGTTAAAGAGTATCGCCGACTTCTCCCTATTAACACACTGCCCCGTCCAGCCACAATAGGCACCCAAAATATTCAAGATGCATTCAGCATTTTGCCTAGAGGCCTCCGCGAACACAAGTATATCATCCGCGTACAGAAGGTGAGAAATTTTCTCAGCATGAGGAACAATGCGGATGCCCAGCTGAGCCCCCCGTTGCTTGAAGGCCAGAGAAAGCAATTCAGAACAAAGTATAAAGAGGTACGGGGACAACGGACACCCCTGCCGAAGCCCGCTCAAGGCTTGAATCGACGGCGACTGAATACCATTAATCAGTAGGGAGAAACGAGGCCGCACAATACACGCCATGATCCACCGAGTAAGACGGTCAGGAAACCCAAAGCGCATCAAAACCTGTTGCAACGTCTCCCAAGCCATGCAGTCATACGCCTGGGTCATGTCAATCTTCAACGCCATCATACCAGCACGCTGGAAGGAATGTTGGAATTTGCACATCATCTCCTGAGCAACAAGCCCATGATTGGAGATGGATCTCCCCGGAACAAAGGCCCCCTGCTCCTCGCTAATGAGATTGCCAAGCACCGGTTTGATCCGGCTGATAAGGATCTTCGCCACGACTTTATAGAAGGATTGGCACAGGCTGATGGGACGGAATTTAGATGGATTGTCCGCATTAGGCGTCTTTGGCAACAGAACAACAAGAGTATCCTTCCAGCTTTCACACATAGAGTTAGAGCAGAAAAAATGGAGTATACCACGAGTAACATCACTCTTAATAATATCCCAGTAGAATTTAAGAAAGGAAACAGTAATACCGTCCATCCCGGGGGCGCGGTTGTTCCCCATGCTGAACACAGCATTGCGAACCTCCAACTCCGTCACCTCAGCCTCCAGCTCCCCACGAACGTTCTCAGGAAAACCGCCATTCTGCTGGAACCGAGGCCAGTCATCCAGCATGACTAACCTATCCTTCCATTTGAGCCGGAAGAATTCCATGAACTCCTCTTGGATGCACTCCTGCTCAGACGTCCGTTCCCCATCACTACGCTGCACCTCCAGAATACGATTCCCCCTCCGCCGCGCCGACGCAAACGCGTGGAAGAAATGAGAATTGGAGTCTCCCTCCTCAACCCAGCGGGCCTTGGCACGCTGACTCCAACGCATAGCAAGCCTAGCCAGAGTGGAATTAAGCTCCGCAGCCGCCCTTCTCAGCTCAATATCCTGCTCAGGACTAAGCCCCTCCGAGGTGCACTCCAACAGCTGGAGCTCGCCAATCCGAGCCTCAAGGGACCCTTTTAAGTCATTCAGCTCCTTCAACCGATTTCGGCTCCAGAAGAAAAGCCCACGTAGCGTCCTCGAACACTTACGGTTGAGCACCTCATCCGGCCGACCATAGTCATTTTTCGTCCACAGCTTCTGCACCAGCTTCCACGTCTCCGGGTAAGTTCGCCATGTATCCTCAAAACGGATCCTGCGGCAACCAGAATTCGGGGTGGCACACACCAAGCTCAACAGCAAGGGGCAGTGATCCGACGCCACACGAAGCAAATGCCGCACCGAGGCCAAAGGAGCCACCTGAATGCCGACCGAGTTCATAAGCACCCGGTCGAGTCGCACCCAGATTTTACTATTCCCAGTCTTATTGTTCGACCAAGTGAACTTCGGTCCAGAAAAACCCAAATCATGGAGATCATTATCAATTAAGAAGGCCGCCATTTCCTGGGAGCCAATAGGAAAGCCCAATCTTCTGCCACCCTTCTTCTCACTCTGATCCAGACAGCAGTTGAAATCCCCGCCAACAATCGTCGGGAGCTCAGCATCAATACACGAGCCCAAGACTTCCCATAAGCCCCGTCTAGTGTGATAATCCTTACCGGCATAAACCATGGCCAGACACCACTTCTCACGAGTAGGAAGCACCAGGTGCCCTACAATCGCTTGATCGAACATCCTTACCGTCTCGAACTGCACTTTGTCAATCCGCCACAAAGCAAGCAATCCACCCGATCTCCCGCTGGCAGGGAAATGGACGAAGTCCCAACAAGGGCCAACCAAAGCATTCACATCCTGACGGGAAATATCTCCAACCATAGTTTCCACCAAACCGACAAAAAACACTTCACCACCACCCACAATACTTCGGAGGAAATGCCCCGTCTGCTTCTTCCGGGCCCCCCGACAATTCCAAAAGATGATAGAAGTCATTGGCAAACCGGAGGGGAGGCGTCCCCGCCGCCAGACACAACACCCAACGCTTTCTTCCGCTTGCGTGGGAGCACACCATCTGACCTTCCCAGACAGAATTCCATACCATCCTCAGGCCTATCGTTCAGCTGCCCCTCAGCTCTAGCACCTGCCGTATTAAAAAGGGGCTGAAAGTTCCCCGTCCTAGCTTGTCGAAGAGTAGTCTTAACCAAATTAGGAGGAATCTTAACCTTGCTGAGGTCCACTTGCTTCGGAGGTTTCCCCAGGTGTTTGGCAGGAGGTCCCTTAGCAGTAACAGCGTTGTTACGCAAGGGAGGATTATCCTTCCTACGCCGACGAGGCGGAACCTGAATCCACGGCCCGACAGACTCATCAACCTCAGTAGAGGTACTATCCTTGATGGTTTCCGGGACATCAGCACCATTCGAGGAATTCCGGGCAGCAGAGGCAGGACCTTCAGAAGGCCCTCCCAAATGATCATCCCCGCCCCGGGGGCCACCCACATCCAAAGATGTTGTCCCAGCAGAGCCAACCTGCACACTAGGAGCCGAAGGATGTCGGCCCATGTGATCCACCTTAGACGAACTACCACCGTCCTCCGCCCCCCTAGCGAGGGGAGCACGATCGCCAGGCCGCACCTTGGTATGATTGCTGGGCTCCGGCCCACGCAGCGGGCAGACATCCCTACGGTGGCCAGCACGCCCACACCCATAACATAATAAACCAATCCCTTCATACTCAACCTTCTGGAAAAAACGCCCCTCCATGCCATTGATCCAAATGCCGGCCATAAGCTGATTGGCCAAATTCATACGGATGCACACCCGAGCGTATTCCCGCCTTCCCCACGTACTAGTCTGGGCATCAATCCAAAGGGGCGTCCCCAGCCGCGACGCAATCCTGGAGATGTTGCACTCATCCCAATAATGAAGGGGAAGGTTGGGCAAGCGAACCCACACAGGGGAAGAAAGCCCCTCCATGGACGCCGGCGAGAATCCCGGTGTCCACCTATCAAGACCCACCAGGTTACCCCCAATGAACCACGGTCCACCGCTCAGGACGGCATCGCGTGCCTCACGGACCGAGAATAAACAGATGAAACAATCCGACCCCAAAGTAGTGAGCTGGAACTCACCAAAGCCCCCCCACTGCCGTTGGATTTCGGACTTCAACAAGAAAAACGACACCTTTTTACCCAGAATTTTTCCCACAACAGCCTGTTCCAACTTGGCCAAGTTGGCCTTAACACGGTCCAGGTTGAGATCGATGGTGATTCCATCCTCAGCAAGAGCATTGATGTCCTCAGGGCGATTGACAGGGATATGCTCCGGTCGCCGCCACGGGTTCTCCATACGCCTCGGGCCGAAAGGCCCCAAAGGAGGGGAACTAGCCGCCTGTGGCACCTCGCAGCAAACACTGGATTTGCCAGAGCCGGCATTATCACAAACATGTGGCGGGCAACTAGTCCCCATGTTCACATCCGGGGTCTCCGCCCCTATCTCGGGCTCTCCACTCGCACTCTCACGTGCGACATCCATAGCAGAGGCCGGCGACCCAGAACCCCCATCAGCCGAGTTCTGCACTTCATTACTCCAGGCAGCAACATCAGGGCAAATCGCAAGAGAGCGAGGATGTCTAGGCATAGCAGCATCAACATCAAACATTTCCTCTTCATCTTGAACCTCCGACACAGGCTCACCCAAGTCCATTTCCATCGACGTCTTCGCCGGACTGAATGCCGGGTTAACCGACACCCGCATGTCCGAGCAAAGCGAATCCGCCCCAGGCGCCTTCTGGGGAGAGCTCCCAACCTTGGCTTTGCCAGATCTGATAGATCCACTTGACGCGGATTGCAGCGTCCCCCTGAGGTCAGCTCCCCGCGTTTTGATCTCCCAGCGACCCTCGACCGCTCCCTCAGAACCAGAACGGACTGGATCCCGAGCCTTTCCTTTCCCCCGAGCCGCTCCACTTCTGCAGGGAGAACCGTCTCCAGCCTTCTTCGAACCTCCCGAACCAATCCCCGACTGCCTCCGTTCAACTCCCGTCGTACCGCCGTCACCACCCCCGCCTGAGCGGGGAGGAGACCTTCGGTCCCCCCCCCCCGCCATACCCAGAGAGTCTCTCTCTAAACAAAAAACAAGAGAGAGAAAAAAAAAATGAGCGATCACCTCCTCCACCCAGATTAAGTGGTGATGATATACTACAGGGACTTTCCGACCTTCCAATAATTATTGATTATCCAATGATATCCCAATCTAAATTTCCGGGTTATGGTGTTCATATAATTGTATAAAAAAGTTTTTCTGGACATTACCTTATTGGAGAACTAATTTGATAAGACGTAACTTGGATGTTATGCACATTGAGAAGAACTTTCTGGATAATATTTTTTACAATTATGGACGTTAAAGGCAAGAGTAAAGATAATGTCAAAGCAGGATGGACATTAAGAGTTTTGTCGGCAAAAAATCTGGTTAGTAACAACAAAATGACGGTAAACTAATGAAGCCGAAGCTCCTTACTCTTTCACGTTAGAGCAAAAAGAATGATATGTCAGTGGTTTAAAGGTTTAAAGATGCCTGATGGCTATGGATCAAATATAAGCCGATGTGTTGACTTGAAATCTGCAAGGTTATTTGGACTCAAAAGTCATGATTGTACACATCATTTGGAGGTTCTTCTTCCGATCATAGTCTGTATGTTACCCGAATACATATCAAATCCGTTGATTGAGCTTAGCATTTTCTTCAAAGATTATGTTTATCTAAACTAAGTGAAATGCTTTACGGAGGTACGAGGATAACCTACCAATCATCCTATGTAAGTTAGAGAAGTTTTCCCCGGGTTTTTTTGATTCTATGGAACATTTTCCAGTCCATCTACCTTACGAGCTAGAGTTGGTGGACCTGACAATATCGTTGGATGTATCCTTTCAAAAGGTAAATGTGTTAAGATTTTTTATAATCCTCAATATTTTTGAATCAGTAGAGATAACATATTTTGATTAACTTTACGATGATTGTAATGATTAATAGATATCTGAACAAGTTGAAAAAATATGTTAAGAATAAGCACGACAGAAGGATCGATATGTGAAGCATATTTGTCTCAAGAAACAACTCACTTTTGCTCCTACTATTTCGAGCCACATGTAAGGAGTACAAGAACAAATTGGTCGTAACATGGACTTCGATGTAGTAGAACACATCATTGTAGCAACTGCTTATTACTGTCAATGGTATGATCCAGTACAGTAGAGGCACCAGGGTTCATCCTGCATATGTTTAGTAGATATTAAACATAGTAGAAGTACAGAAAGTTTGATCCATTTGTGTTAGCAAGTCAAGCTATTCAAGTTTATTTCAGCAAATATCCCAGTGGTCGTAGAGACAAACAAGATTGGCTAGCTATCATAAAAACAAAAGCCACGGGGATAATTATCAACAATACATTGTAGCAACTGCACATCAAGAGGATGGATGTCAAGTTGTATCCTGTTGAAATTGAGGATGACAACTACAACCTCACACTATTGAAATAGAGTTAGAAGATGTGAATAGTTCCACTAGTTCAAGCGAAGAAGGACGAGGATGAAGTGAAGATACCCTTGAGAGTGTGAAATGGTTTGATGATTCTGATTAATTTTTGTATTTAGCAATTGTAGAATTTTAAGTTATCGTCTCATTTTTAATGCTTCGCCATGAATAGTACATATGCCCCTTGCCTAATCAATCCCTGTTTTTCCTCTTACACTGCATCCAACCCTGGTTACTCCTCAAACCTACCTGCTACCAACCCACCAACAACCCATCATACAACCCATAATACAACCCATCAAACAACCCAACAAAACCCATGAAACGACCAACAAAAAAAACCACAAACTCATTCACTTTCCTCACCACCACTCCCCCACCAAATCCACCCTAACTCCTTCCTCCTTCAACTCCACTCCCCTCCCTTCTCTCCATCTTTCTTCCCCACCTTTTTTTTTTTTTTTTTTTTTTTTTTTTTTTTTACCCCCCCCCCCCCCCCCCCCCCCCCCCCCCCCCCCCCCCCCCCCCCCCCCCCCCCCCCCCCCCCCCCCCCCCGCCCCCTCCCCCCCCCCCCCCCCCCCCCCCCCCCCCCCCCCCCCCCCCCCCCCCCCCCCCCCCCCCCCCCCCCCCTTCACGTTTGGTGCCCCCCGTGCCCCCCCCCCCCGCCCCCCGGGCCCCCCCCCCCCCCCCCGCCCCCCCCCCCCATCTCGTGTGAGGGGCCTTCAGTTCCCACCAGGAATCTACCTACACCACCACCGCCACCACCTGCAGGAGCCAGCAGCATTCACCAGAGCCAGGGTCAGGGCACTTAGATCCA
>CM039722.1:12922936-13055200 GCA_022539455.1 Dendrobium nobile
CAGGCTGAAAGAGCGGCGGTAGTGATAGGTAGTTTAACCTCTGTTGTACCTCCATACTTCCTGGCCACTTCCCTCCCAGCTCGACGAGTCCTCGCTTCCCCTCTCCAGATCAGACACATCCTTCTCCATTCTATCCATATTACCCCCCACCATCATCACAGGCAGCTGGTCCATCCACTGGTCCTCACCCTCCTTACCCTTACCCATATTACTACCCCTATCCGGTGCAGCATGAACAGGGTGGACCATCACGACCACCAGAGGTTGGCGCTAGCGATCCTGCAGCAGCAACAGATAAGTGTCAATACATCGAGCCTGACGGCGATAAGTAAGTTCAATTTAAGTTATTAAGTTGTTTTTATTTTGATATATTACATGTTATTGATAAACAAAGTCATTTGCAGCTTCAATCCTTCAAGGCCACCTATACATATGATCCGGGATATAATAAAGAATAAGTATGATGCTCCTTACTTAGCTTGGAAGAAGATCCCAAAGCCAGTTAGAGATATGTGGTTTGGAGAATTTCAGGTATGTTTTTTTTGGTATGATTTCAAATATAAGATTTAATTTGTACTAATCTTTTTGATATTGCCTAAATTTTTACAGAAAGAATTTAGGTGGTTGCCTGAGTACAGTACCAGGATCAGATCAAATTTTGAGAGGAGAGGAGCGACCCGTCTCAAAGACATGTTCACGGACATTAGAAAGTCCGGGCAGCGTCCTAATTGGATTGGAGAGGGCGTTTGGGCAGATTTGAGTAGTGCTTGGGCTACCCCGGAGTTTATAAAAATGAGAGAGCAGAATAAACAGAACAGAGCCTCTGACTGCGGCGGTTTAGGAAGCTCTCTTCATACTGGTGGATCTGTACCTCATACGGAACATAGGCGGCGACTGGTAAGTGTTTTGAATTGGTTTATTACATATATTTATGTTAGTATAACTAAGCATCAAATTTTTAGAAAGAGCACCTTGGTCGGGAGCCAACACCATTGCAGTTGCATACAAGAACTCATCAACATCAAGCTGACCATCAGTGGGTTGATGAGAAGTCTAAGAAGGCTCATGTGAGTAAAATTTATTGGAGTTAGAATAAAAATTTATTTTAATAAAACTAATTGTAAGTCACAGGATGATTTCGTACGAGCTAGAGAAAGTCGGCAGTCCACTAGCGAGGGATCATCTTCTGGATCGGCCCACATTTCTGAGTATCAGACATGGTCAGAAGTTGTTGGTGGAAGACAGAGGGGGAGGGTATATGGCATGGGTTCACAGGCTTTTGCTATTGAGGGCAGTTCATACACCTCTGCATTTCATAATCCAAGTGGAGCTGAAGAATCTGTAAGCGAGAGGGTTGCAGCGCTTACTAGAGAGATTGAAGAGATGAAAAGGGTTCAATCTAGAGAGATTGAAGAAATGAGAAAAGTTCAGAATGAAATGCAAACAGAGTTGCAATCCTACAGAGCTGAAAAATAGAGGAAGAAGGACCAACAGGAGCAGCCATCTACAGACAGTGAGGATACAGATGATGATTAGATCTATTTTATGTTTGATGATTGTATTAATTAGAACTTGTGAACTTCAGAACTTGTGATTGTAACATTATCATGAACTTACTTGTGAACTGTGATTGTAATGTTATGATGAGCTTGTGATTGTATTTATAATTTATGGATGTGATGAATATAGCGGCGTGTTGCCCAACATATGATTGTGATGAATATAGAGGCGTGTTGCCCAACATATATTGCTCTTTCTGCAGGTTTAGACTTTAGGGTGAACCTCCCTCAAATAGAGGGGATGCTGTCAATTTCTTTTTACAGGTGCTAAAGGTTTCCGGCGGCTAACCGACGGTTTAGCGGCCGGAAACTACGATACCAGACGGCCAATAATCAGCCGCCGGTAATGGCATTACACCGTCGGTTTATTACCGGCGGTTACCGACAGCCACCGGCGGTTCTACGGTGGACATCCGGCAGTTTTGAGCGTCGGTAATATCGACGGTTAGACCGCCGGCTATCGCCGGTAAAGTGACCGGCGGTCTACCGACGACGACCGGCGGTTTTAAAAACAAACGACGGCCAACTAAACCGCTGGAGAACCATCGGTAAAAAGCCCGCTGGTAGGCCGTCGGTCAAATAACCGGCAGCGTCACGGCGGGCAAACCGCCGGTCCAAAATCCGGTTTAAACCAGCGGTCGGAGCCGCCGGAAAATCGCCGGCAACATAAACCGCCGGTAAATAACCGCCGGTGATAGTTTCCTATGCGATTTTTTTCGGTGGCGCAAAAACCGCAGCAAAGCCGCCGGTAGTCAAAAAAACTGCCAGTTAATATAGGCTAACCGCCGAAAAAAATCGCCGGATTTCGACGTTTTTCCTGTAGTGGGTGCGGAGTGCGAACGGGGAGAACCGTCCGAACAAGAATTGGGTACCGCTAGGTACCCAGTGCTTGTGCGAATGATGCACTCTTCGTACCTAATAATTTTTCCTTTCCCTCACACACCTCGGTATTCAAGCTCCTTCAACAACAGCCATATCACCTCTCTCTCTTACAATTCTCCTCTTTAGTTTCAAATATAATCTTCTTATTTTTAATTAAATATCATAATCATTATCGTTCATAAATAATTAAAAAAATAAACAAAAGTGGGTTAATTGGTTTGAGTAATTAGAAAATCAATTTATTTTTCAGTGTCAGATTATTATAGTATCATTGTTTCAATAATTTATTCTTCATTTTTGGATGAAAAATTATATTGAGGATTTTTTATATTCAATAATTTGTGCCACTATAAAAGAAATCCTTTCTCAAAGGATGAATGTAGCACCGATGTCTTGTAGTCCTACAAAACTTAATTTGACATAAAATCATTTACGAGACCTCACCTCCAACTCTTATTATTTTTTGTCTGAGCGTGGTAGTGTTGGAAAGCACCATAACTCCTTTCCTACATTGGCCACCTCAAATACTTTAAAATTATATTTGGCTTGGTCTGACCTCCCATAGATCTCCTCTGTTGCATCTCATTGCACTTGTCCATTGTAGACTTAGTTCGATTATCGGTTGTCTGTACCTCATAGAGTTTCACCCTTCACAACTATGCACTCCTTGGATTTCAATGTCGTCCCTCCCCATGGTTGCTCCTTTCCAATGATGTTGAAGAGGCCTCTGACACACTCACCTTCTAAGAACTTACCATAAAAATAGAAGAAGTTGTCCTCAGCTTCCAGCGTTGCTTCTCCTCCATCGGTAGCCACACCTATGGTCACTGCTATTTTGGTTCCAAGGATGGATGGCTTGTGACCCTTGACAAAATAGATCTACAACCTCGCCTCTTCAACCCTATCACAAAGGCTGAAATATCGCTCCCAGCCCTTTTCACCTTGATCGATCCACAATATGCCCCTAACAGCTCCATCAAGATTTCTTTCAATGAAAATTTCTTTGACCTTACAACTGATGAATTCTATGATATATATTTTCATAAGATCATTGTCTCCTCTAATGACTCCTCTAGAACTATTGTTGTTATCTTTTGCAATAGAAAAGCACTTGCTTTGGCAAGCTCAGAAGATCAGACTTGGGTTCTCGGGCCAACATTATCTCCTTACAACATAGAGGATGAGGAGCAGTTTGAGGATGTTTGCTATCGTGAAGAAAATCAAAGATTTTACACAATCACAAATTTTTCTATGGTGCTTGCTTTTGACCTCAATGGACAAAATGTTGAATTGATTTGCCCGAATATGCCCAACCCATACTATCAAACCATAAACTTTGATTGTATGTACAATATTGCCTTTTTGCCAGGAACTCTTCTAAGAATATAGAGGGTGATTGATATTACTCTTTATAGTCACCATAATTTGAGAATGATGACTATCTCTGTTTTTAAGTTTGTGCCAGCTATTTTTATTTCTTCTTATTCTTCTTCTTCATACTCTCAATGGATCCCCATCAACGAGTTGGGGGACTACTCCCTTTTTGTGGGTTGTAATCAGACATTTTCTTTGCATCACATGGCTGCTATCGTAATTAAATCGAACTGCATATATTTCGCTGATCATTTGAGCAGCATGTTTCCCGATTATGTTGTTTGTGATGTTGGACTTTTTGATATTTCCAATGATCGCATTCAGTATATCCTTCATCCTTATTCAAAGACAAATTGGCCTCCATCAATATGGTTTATTCAATCAATTTCATAAATTTAATATCTTAAGCTTTGCTAAGAATGTAATCTAAATATTTTTGGAAGTCTATTTTTAATATTAATTGGAAATTTTATTAGGTAATATTGAGTAGTTTTTTTATTTAAATATTTGCTTACCTCTTTTATATTTGTTTTGAAGAAAAGATATTAATAATGTTAGATCACAGCTGAGCCTTTTTGTGATATTGTTAGATAACATAAAAAAACAACAAGCTGAAATAAAAATAATAATGTTCATATAAAATGAATGAGAAAATGCTCCCAAAATTACTTGACGTTTTTTTTAAGAAAAAGTGTTGTGTGAGGAAATATGAAAACAAATCATTGTAAGGAAATATTAATATATTTTAGCTCAATTATTATTTTAATAGCAATCAAGGATTTCAATGAAAAAAAATTTAATGAAAAAAAAACTTTCATTGTCAAGTACTTCTTTGCATGAAGCATATGGATATTTTGCATGTAAATAAAGAAAATTTAACTAGACATTATTGTATCTCTTAATGTAGATTTAAATTGACATTTTATTCATGGATGGTTTCATATTCGAAGAAATGGTTATATTACTCAAAGATATATATACATAATTTAGATGCATCATTCCTATCTAATTAAAAGTGTACACTTTTATGGTGATATTTTGATGAAATAATTATATTATATTTTTAATAATTATATATAATGCCTGAATGTCATTATCCTATCATGATCGCCCAACATCATTTGACTATTATCACCCAAACATTGACGTCAAAAACTCATCATTTGATTATTATAGCTTTCTCACCATCATTTGACCATTACCGTCTTACTCTTCTTAATCCAACCACCATTGCTAAATTGGCATCATTTATTGTCGTCATTGTCTCTCCATTTCTTTCACAATATATACTACAACTATCAGAGACCAAATAAATATTCCTTTGTAATCTCATCTTCTCCTATTACGAGTAAGAACCACTATTACTAAGGACTTCACAATTAGCAAGGTTTTTGTGTAAGTAGTTCATCATGATTTTAGAAAAGAGTTCTTCTACCTCCTCATGTAATGTTATTTAACTTGAGCCATGCCTCCCTTTAACAATCCTTGATTGTCTTGTCATTTAGAATTGTTCATGACTAGCGTCTGACAAAAGCTTTTATGCTATTTCCAAGCAAAAAGTCATCATAGTTAGCAACGCAATTTCAATGACATTGGCCTAGTAAAAAACTCTCATCATTTATTAAGCCGGATAATTACCATTTGAATGATTTTAATTCTTTAGCTATGTTTACACAACCAATTGAGTTGCAATGTAACATTTGTATAATAATAGTAATAGCATTAATAATAATAATAATAATAATAATAATAATAATAATAATATCATAGCCCAATGTATGTTGTCCAAACCAACATATGTTGCTTTTTAATTATTATTATTTTTATTTATTAGAGGTCACAATGTGCATGCAGAACTCAAAAGTATCTTAGATAACAAAAAAAATTTTAAGATATATATTGATTTAGACAAAATAAGAATCACTATGCTATTATTATTATATAAATAGTTGACTTCAACACTTTTAGCATATATAAGGAAAACAAATCCTCCATGCACATGTTTTCTTTTAACAGCAATTACCAAGGATTTTGAGTAAATCTTGAACTAATGTTGAAATTACTTTTTCTTGGAGTAATTAGGAAAGCTCTAGTTAGTCCGTGACATAGTATCTTAAAACCACTCTATCAGTCCTAATATGAACATATTAAATAGGCTCCTAGAAATATGCATCTCAACATTAGAAAATTAGTCATTAAGTTGTACCTCCCAAATATCTAAGGGGTGAATTTAACAAATCTTTTCTACATATTTCTCAACTCCTAATTGTATTATTCACTACAAGAACATCATTATAGGAAAATGTGAATTTTACGGTGGACAAAGGCATTAGAAATCTAAGAGTTTTCATTGAAAATTATAATTTTTGATGGAATAATGCATTTATGTCAGTAAAACACGTGTCAGAATAAGATTTCAAGAGGAATAAGTTTCTTTCAGAAATGTTTTCAACGGATTTCTGACATATTACTAACAAAAGATTGCTTGTTTAACAAAAAAACTTTGGAAATTTTTGCCTAAAATCCGTCGAAAACCTATAACAAAAAAATAATAATAACTAATCTATATATCTTAATCATTTGATTCTACTACACAGACAACAACATGCAAATAAAAAAAGCAATTATTCTCTGGTTATTTTTTTTCAATGTTAATAGTGAATGTTTGGTTCTAGAAAATGATAAATTTTTTCTAATTATTAATCTAGAAGCTAGAAGTTGGCATACATACATTAACTTGTTTTGCAAATATCAATCGTGGCCTCGTATAGAAAAAAAAAAAAAAATTTAGGCCATGTTCGAGAAAGAATCGGGATATGAGAGAGGGAGAAGGGCTTGGGATGATATAGGGCTGTTTTTAGCAGAATTTTGGACGTAATTTTCCGTCGGAAATAAAATAACAATTATGACAAAAAAATTGTCGAAATTTTTGTTGGGATGCTTAATTACCAACAAAATTTTTGGCATAAAAGTTTCACCTGGATTTCCTGCAGAATTTTTGTCGGTAGTTTGAAACAGGATTTCGGTGGTAATTTAGGGCGCCAAAAATTCCGTTAGTAATGCATATATTTCTTGTATTGTATTTTGTTATCAAAAAATAAATAATAATAATAATAATATGCATTCAGAATAAATAATAACCTCCTTCAAGTTTTCATTCATCTTGAATATAATAAATTCACCAAAATATTTAAATGAATTATGAATTCTGGACTCAGAATCCCTGCTCACTCTCAGAATGAGCCTATTCAATATGGCCATTTTCTTTGCTTGAGATTTTTTAAATCATAGCATAAGTACATAACTTAGTAGGCCAACCTTTGTCCATAATAGGATTCAGTCCACAACCGATAATTGAAAATATGCATAATAATAGAGAGTTTATTTTTTTATTCTATTATTATAACAAATTAAATTATATGATAACGTGAATGCAGAAATGCACATGTATCCATCCCCACCTATCTTCCATTTACCACTTTCACCTACTGAAACAGGTGCAGAGCATAGTGTTCCCATTACAGAGTCAATTTAGATGTCTAAATAGAACATTATGTATATGTATTGTGCCCAAATATAAAATTTACAATACACTTTCATTTTTGTAATAGAGCTCTAGAATGCGATGAAATGCATAATGATGCACTTACAATGTAAAACTAATGAATTAAGTAGAATGCACGCAACTCATCTAGTTTTACAAAATCCTCCAAAATTTCAGTTACCACAATAATATTATTAAATTAACAATGACTATATAAAAGGACGATTCGCTATATGTTATCAACTATAGAGTGGTTCAAAACTGGCACATTTATCCAGAGTTATAAAAAATTCATACCGAAAAACTAATCGGTGAAATTTTATTTTCTTTTTATCAACTTATCCAAAATAGTATGCAGAATAATATACAAAAAGTTACACGATGAAGCTTTCTCAAAACTTAAGAAAAATACCTTTTCAAGCATTGATTTTTATAAAAACAATGGAATTGAAATTATAACCACTAACTTGGCCAAGTGCAACAGCACTAAGCTTCCTAATGTCATTTCTCTCTCAAAGAATATTTCAGATTCTCCCTGAATCTTACCATCGGAGAACTCGACGCCACGACAACGCCACCTAGCATCACAAATGTACCTTTTTTGGTTTTTTGAGAGCTCAATATTGTGGAGCTAACAATCTCGGGGTCGCGTCACCCTCAAAGCAACTTTCAAACCTTAGATTTTCACTTCTCCAACTCACTTCTTTACTTATTCTAAGTCTTCCTTAAACACTCTATAACCTATAATGCTAATCAAATTATTTGTATTTTCAATGTTAATCAATGTTGTGAATATAAAATTTTCTTTGTTATTTTTAATTATCAAACACCATTTAGTTTTCCATTAACTAATACTCGGGTCGTAAGAATGAGTCTGGATTACAAAAATCCATTACGACCAATTAAGGCTCCTATATAACACAATATATTTTGAAACCTTTGTAACTTATCAGGAGTAATGATCCATGAGATATAACACTTATTAGTATGATCTCTTTTCTTTCAACCTGATATATCATCAAGAAATTATCTTGAATGGGCACGAATCTCTGAGGGAAAATCTAGTTGGAAACTTCAAATATTAAATTAGAGATCATATGAACTCAGATTTCAGCAAACTTACAGTCGAACAGAATGTCTCGAAAATACAAACCCAACGACACCAAATTCAACTCAATCCGAACTCAAATGAGTTCAAATCAAAGGCCCAAAGGGCATTTTGAAGAATTCCATCCATAATTTGGATTACCAAACAAGACATGCTTATAGCCAAATCAAGTGGCTTGATGAGATGAATCCAAAGAGTCCAAAATTGTCAATTCCTGATATCATTAAGAAATTTTCAAATAAAATAAACGGTCCATGATCAAGAGATTCAACATCATCCATCTATTCAAATCACTCCCAATATGCCCATAATCTTCTCCTTATTTACTGGTCATGCAACTCTTAGAAAACTATAAATAGACCACTCATTCTTCATTGACGGGGCACCAGAAGGGAGGAAGAAGGGCCCAAGAAGAAGAGAAGGTAGAATTCTCTTGCCACTAGACTCCTCGACCACGTCCCTACCACCGATCGATGCTAGACTTCCGTTTGTCATCATATTTCTACCCAACGTCGTAGTCCTTCCTTTCGCCAATTCTTTCTTGTCGCCAGACTTTCGTCATAATTCTACCAGACACCGAATTTCTACCCGACGCTGGACTTGTGTCTATCGTTGGACTTTCGTCAAACATCTACCCGACGTCGAACTTCCGCTCGTCTCCAGACTTCGGCTCATCACCGGACTTTCATCGGGCTTCTACCTGACACCGAACTTCTACTTGTCGCTAGACTCCTTCCTAACTCCAGATTTCTACACTATGCCAGACTTCTGTCCATTGTCATCAAACTTTCATAGGATCTCTACCCAAAGGCGAACTTCCGCCCGTCACCAAATTTTTCCCATCGCTGGATTTTCATCTGACTTTTACCCGACGCCAAACTTCTATCTGTTGTCGAACTCCTACGCGACAGGACTTCTGCATGTCGTCGGACTTCTGCCTATTGCCAGACTCCTATCCATTTTCCTTCCTATTCCTCATAGTTTATGATATGTAAAAATACTGACTATTTTCTAACTATCCTACTTGAGCTTCTATCCAATCAATGTCTCCCTATTTCATAAATATCTATTTCACAATTTATGAAGCAGTTAATTTCTCTAGTGTGTATCAACCGATAAATACTGAAGATAGAGATTCTTAATAACTTATAAAGTTGAGAATGTAGAGTTATTCTTGAGAATATGTATTTATTATTTGATTTCATATAAACTCTAACTTTAGAAATTAGGAATCATCCACCCCATAGTTTGATATTTTGTATGCTTTGGACACAAAATTGGGATATAGCTTACTTTTCTCATATATGTGTATGTACTTTTATATAGAGGTTAGTTAATCTACATGATTTATAAACTAGAAAATACAAAATTATTTTTTTCGTTTGAGTTAAATGTCCATCTAATTTATCTTTCTAGACAAACTTAGAAACTCTTGCTAAGCTTCAGATCGATTATTACGTTTTCTTTTATGAATCTATAACTATCCCTTTGTATACTTGCTTTTACAATGTGGTTGCACTCCACTTGGATGCTATGATTCATCCTGTATGTTGTTGTCCAACATAATCTAAAATAAATTGTTTGTCTACTTAGGTAATGAATTGTGATAGTCCGTATTTTGACCTAATCAAATAAAATTTTTTTAGGAGTCATTATAGGTTAAATTCATAAACTGTAATAGCAATAACATAGATATTATAGAGATTAATTATACTAATTTTTTTATATTTTAGGCATTGATGTAAATCCTTAAACTCTTATAAAAAATTCTATTTAAATTATATATATATATATATAATTCTAGTAGCTTAATATTAAAAAGAATTTTAATACAACATCATCCCCAACAAGGAATTAATAAAAAAAATGAAAAATGAAAAGAACACGAAGTAAGAAACAACAACAAAAAGTCATCATATCCTCAAATAAGGCAACTCAACTTTGTCCAGATTAGTCCTCCCACTCTGTGGGATGAGGTAAAACTAAATCAAAGAAATCCTTGAAATAATCTAGCTAACACCTAATTTTAGCAAGCCAATTAACACAGCATTTACCTTCACGAGAAATATGAGTAAAATACAAATTGAACTTACAAGCCCGTCAATATAACAGAACTAACCTGTAATGAGCCAAATTGGTGCAAGGCTTGGACTACTCAATACACATACCTATCGTCAAAGAATGCTGATCATGAACATGGGCGAGCGAGGATATGATACAACATTAAAAGGCTTTGCTAGGATATGATTCAAGATGCTACTATTTTTAGGAGAAGTAGAAGTTAGGTAATAAGTGGCCTGTAAGGACGGACCCCCCCCCGCCTCCCAAGAAAAAAAAACATTTAAAATACTATGATCTTTAGGCAATCTCCCTAACATAATTAAACATACAGTGTAGAGATGCTATTATTAGGGAAAGATGAAACAAAGAACCAAATACAAAGAGAAATAGTAAAGAAAATCCAAAAATATTTATACAACCAAAATTTATTATGGTGGAGCTGCTCCATGACCTCGCAACCAGGACGGGCAGGTCAAACCATGCTAAGGGGTTCTGCCACCTTTTACCCCCGACATATCTGCAAAGCATACAACGATTTAGGATATGAACAAATAAGCGTTGAGAGGCAGCGCCCTAAAAACACTTTTTGGTTGTAAGGATATTTATGAAAAAAAAATCTCTATACTTTTATCTCGAAAAAAATCAGTAGGAAATTTTTTTTCGGTGGAAAAGAACCGTAAGAATAAATAAAATGGATTTTAAAAAAATTACGTTCTAGAAGGCCTACATCCTGCGGACACACCCTTGCCCACTGCATCCTGTGGATGCATAAGCACTCTTCCGCCCGCTGCATCCCACGAATGCACACCCCAGCTTGCTGCATCTTGCTCCAGTCTACGCCAGTGGGCCTTGTTCCCGGACCCGCTCCCTTTCATGCCAGCGGCCCTGGTACCCATGCCCGCTCCCATTGGCACCAGCGGGCCTGCATCTCATGCCTAGGGATTTGCCTGTCCGCCCTGAGAATGTAACCGATGATCTCCCTCGCACCCTGCCCGCGCGCCAGTAAGACAACCATCCCGTTCCTACAAAAGTGTTTTTAATGGATAAATTTTTTATTTATATTAAAACCTACATAATATTGTAATTAAAACTAATTAATTTAAGTTTATTATTTTAATTGATGATCAAAATATGTTATTTAAGTAACAATTAATTAAACTATGTTATTAAATTAATAATTAATTAAAACATATTATTAACTTAATAATTAATTAAAATATACTATAAAATTATTAATGAATTAAATTATGAATCAAATATATTTTCAAAGATTTTTAGACTCTGTGGGAAAATCCGCCGGAAACATATCCGATGAAAAATCTGCTTGAAAATTTGTTGGAAATATTTCTAAATATTCCATTTGAAATATGTTAGAAAATCCGTTGAAGATCTGCAAGAAATTCAGTTGGTATTGGGCGATTTTTTAGTAGTGAGAGCAAGAACGGGACTCAAGGGCAGTTTCAACAAATCTTTATTATTATTTTTTTAAATTAAATTTTGATGAAGCTTTTGCCCATCTAAAATCTATTTATTTTTAAATAAATTCAATTTAAAAAAAAAATCAAACATTCCATTTAAACACATAATATCCCATTGACCTATAGAATCAAAGTCGAGAACTTTTTTCTGTTCATGCAAGAAATTAAAGATTTGCTTTCCATTTGGTAATTAACATAAACTGATAACCTCTCTTATTAAACTTTAACTTATTAAAATAATTGTTTAAAGCGAAAGTACATATTAATTTTGATCATAGTTAAATGCTTGATATAATTTTATTTAAACATCGCCTCCGGAGATCAATCAATTTTTGTTAGTTATTTATACAAAAGCAATATGTCTTTGATGCAAATGTAATTAAATTAATAATATAAATAATAATTACAAAAATGTATATTATAATTTTAACCAAACCAAATCATTTCGATTAAGTGTTAATTCCATTGAAATTTATGTATTTAAGAAAAATCATTTCGAGAACTCTCCAAATGACATTAAATTTTGAAAGACTATTTATTTTATATTTAATGAGCTGTATGAAATGAAAGATAATTTTTTTATATAAAAGAAATATAGAATATTTAATTTAATAAATTTAAAATTTTATACTTGACTTTTCAAAATGCTTAATCTAAAATTAATTTTAACAAAGTCAGCTCAAAATGCTCATTTAAAAACTTTAAATCTAAAAGTTCTTATTTAAAGAAAGAAGTATGTTATGCATTTTTTTAAGGAAAATGGAAGTTGACCTTTTTTTTAGCCACTAATAAGAAGAAAAATTGGTGCTTTTGAATATTAGGCACATATTTTCCTCAAAAAATTATTGGCCACAAATACTTATTTTATTCCTGCTATTTTTGGTCAGGTCCACTTGGGAGCTATGCTATACATATCTAACAAAGATTGCATAAGGCATTCAAGAGTCTTTCTAATCTATTTGCCACAATATATAATATAATATTATGGCATGGTCTGATCTCCCAATAGATCTCCTCCATTACATCTCATCGCATTTGACCATTGTAGACTACCTTCGACTCTCCGTTGTCTGCACCTCATGGAATTCTGTTCCTTCCAATGATGTACCCAATGGAATTCAATGTCGTCCCTCACCTTGGTTATTGCTTCCCAGTGAAGCTAGAGAAGCCTCCAATTCACTCACCTTCCGTGACTTTACAATCAAAAAAGAAGTGGCTGGTGTCGGTTTCCATCGTCGGTTCTCCTCCCTTGATAGTTACATCATCGGTCGTCGCTGCTTTGGCTCCAAGGATGGATGGCTCGTGACCCTTGAAAAAGAAGATCTACAGCCTCACCTCTTTAACCCTCTCACAAAGGCTGAAATATCGTTCCCATCTCTTTTCACCATCCCCAAAGACGAAGGGCATATGATAAACCCCCAACATGGCCCGGAGACTCTATCAGATTTTTTTGTATTGAAATTTACTCATACTTTAGCACAGATGAGGAAGGCTTACGTGATATATATTTTCAGAAGATCATTGTCTCTTCTAATGACTTATTAGGAACTACTATTCTTATCTATGGACGTAAAAAATCTCTTGCTTTGGCAAGGCCGGGAGATCAAACATGGGTTCTCGGCCCGCAGTTGCCTCTTTACGCCATAATGCACGTGGAGCAATTTGAGAATGTTTACTATCATCAAGAAGATAAAAGATTTTACACAATCACACATTTCTCGGTGGTTCTGGATTTTGACGTCAATGGAAAAAATGTTGAATTGATCTGCCCGGCAACTTAGGACCCATGCTTCCACAGAAAAAACTCTGATTACAAGTACTATATTGCTTTTTTGTTAGGAGCACTTCTAAAAAATAGAGATGGTGATTAATACAACAAAAAAGAAGATAGATAATTGTTGGAAAGCGAAGACAGTGGGTACCTTTGTTTCCAAGTTTGTGCCGACTGCTATCGCTTCTTGTTCTTCCTTTCGTTGGATCCCCATTAAGGATCTAGGAGGTTGCTCATTGTTTGTGGGATGTAATCAGACTTTTTCCTTACTTCATACACTTGCTCCTGGAATTAGACCAAATTGTATATACTTTGCCGATCATTTGAGCGACATGTTGCCAGAGTACCTTGATCGGGATGCTGGTCTTTTTGATCTTCACGGAGAACAATTTCATTATTTCCTTGACTCGGATTCACATCATAATTGGCCCGCTTCAATTTAGTTTAAACCATCTCTTTCATAAATAGTATATCTTAATCTTTGCTAAGCATGTAATATAAATTTTTTTGAATTATAAGTCCATTTTTAATATTATGGTCTGTGTGCTAAGGAGAATCATCAACGTGAGATCAAACGATCACATATATGGTAGACGAAAGGTGTGGTTAAGAGTCTAATTTTTTGACAATCTTTGTAATGGATTAAATAATAAAGCAGTAAGCTCAAAGCCATGTTATGTTAGCATACATTTTAAATAATCAAACCCTCAAATAAATGCATAATATAAACATAAAAATGGATCGCATATTGTTGAAAACTTTTCAAATTAGTGAACAAATAGCATTCAAAATAATTTCAAAAGTTCTCAAAGTCATGATTTTGCACATATTTTTAAATATTTGATAGTTGAAGATGAATTTGATCCAAATATTTTAATTTTGAAATCATAAGCATAAAAATATTTAATTTTTATACAATAATGCTTTTATATAAAAATATGACAATTTTTTGGTATATATTTTTCAACGGTAAAGGTTCTCCTCTTAGGAATGCCTCCTCCATCTTCATCTCTAAGACCAAGAGATAGCCTAACAGAGAAGAAGCTTTGTCTAAACTCTAATGGCGAGGAGGGAGGAAGAAGATGGGTGGAAAAGGCAAATGTAATTTATTTTCCAATCTTTGTTCATTGTTCCATCCATCTTTAGAGGAAACAAGATATGTAGTGGGATCTCTTTTAATCATAATCAGTAAATGGTTTCCATATTACTAAAATAAGAAAATTTCATGTACATGATATATATTTTTTGTTATATGAACTAAAGTGATTAGAAATTTTATTAATTTATAATATTATTAAAAACAAACTATTTCCAAACTCAAGAAAGAGCCTTTAAGACACCAAATACATTTTGTAAAATGAAATAATATAACTATTTTAAATAAATACTTTTATATGCTGTAACACATATAAAATATATGTTTTCTCATCTTCCACTAATTTATATATTTAATAATAATCGTTTCGAGACCTCTTAAAACAATGCTAAATTTTAACACAAATTCAATCTCTTAATAAACCGCTTGCAATAAAAGATAAATTTTAATTTAGAAATAAATATAAATTTTAAATAATCAATTTAATTTTTATGACTTGAATTTTGCGCCTTATACTATGTATGGATAATGCTAGTTGGCCAATTTTATTTGCCCAAAATAAGAAGAAAATTTAATACACTTTAATATTTGCCAGAAATACTTATTCTATTTCACATATTTATATCTCTAACAAAGATTGCATATTTGATTCCAACTCTTACTAATTTTTGTCCGAGCGTGGTAGTGTTGGAGGGTACCACAGCTCCTTATCTCCATTGGCCATCACAAAAACATAAATATCATGGCATGGTCTGATTTACCCGTAGATCTCCTTTGTTGCATCTCATCGCACTTGTCCATTGTAGACTTAGTCCGATTATCTATTATCTGCACCTCATGGAATTTCACTCTTGCCAACTATTTACTCATTGGATTTCAATGTCTCCCCTCCCCATGGTTGCTCCTTTCCAATGATGTCAGAGAGGCCTCCGACGAACTCACCTTCCACGAACTTACCATAGAAGAAGAAGAAGTTGTCGTCATCTTCCGTCGTCGCTTCTCCTCTATTGGTAGCCACACCTATGGCCGCCGCTGTGTTGGCTCCAATAACGGATGGCTTGTGATCCTTGACAAAATTGATCTACAACCTTGCCTCTTCAACCCTGTCACAAAGGCAGAAATATCGCTCCCATCACATTTCACCTTGATTGAGCTACAATATGCCCTTGATGGCTCCATCAGGATTTTGGGCAATGAAACTTTCTTTGACATTATGACTGATGACTTACGTGATATATATTTTCATAAGATCATTGTATCCTCTAATGACTCCTCTGGAACTACTGTTGTTATCTATGGCATTAAAAAAGAGCTTGCTTTGGCAAAGTCAGAAGCTTTGACTTGGGTTCTCGGGCCACAATTATCTCCTTACAGCATAGAGGATGAGGAGCAATTTGAGGATGTTTGCTATAATGAAGAAAATAAAATATTTTATGCAATCACAGATCTTTCTATGGTGCTTGCTTTTGGTCTCAATGGACAAAATGTTGAATTGATCTCCCCGAATATGCCCAATTCATGCTATCGCACCACAAACTTCGATTGTATGTACTATATCACCTTTTTCTCAGGAACTCTTCTAAGAATAGAGAGGGTGATTGATATTACTCCTAATAGTCCCTATAACGCGACGACGTTGACTATGTTTGTTTTCAAGTTTGTGCCAGCTGTTGTTAAGTCTTCTTCTTCTTCTTACTCCCAATGGATCCCTGTCGATGATCTGGGGGATACTCCTTTTTTGTGGGTTATAATCAAACATTTTCTTTGCATCACAAGGCTGCTACCAGAATTAAACCAAACTGCATATATTTTGCCAATCATTCTAGCAACATGTTGCCTGGTTTTTTTAATTGTGATGTTGGACTTTTTGACCTTTACAACAATCGCATTCAGTATATCCTTCGCCCATATTCACGGACTAATTGGCCTCCATCAATATGGTTTACACCATCACCTTCATAAATTGAATATCTTAATCTTTGTTATCCATGTAATATGAATATTTTTGGATTATAAGTCGAGTTTTCATATTTATTGTACAATTATTTAAGTAATATTGAGTATTTTTTTTATTTAAACATGTACTTACCTCTTTTATATTTGTTTTGAAGAAAAGATATTAATAATGTTAGATCACAGTTGATTCTTTTATATATATATACTCATGAGTGAATAAAGATCATGATTGCAATGAGAAATGGAATCAAGTAGAGATCACGATCACGACAACTATGTGATCAAATATATATTGTGATTAAAATAAAATGCATGCAGTCAAATGGAGATAGTGATTTTGGTGAAACATGCACGATTGAATGTATATTCAAAGACATAGCAGATTACAGGAAATAAATTGATCCCCATATTATAGGCAGTAATTCTCTTAGTTAACCCATCAATACTCAAATCATAGATTAACTCAATGGCAGCCAACCAGATAATATCAGTAGCACAAACCTGGATGATATCCGGGATATACAACTCCAAAATACTCACCCACCAAACAATAGGAATACAAAACTGCAGCATATAAGAAAGCCAACCGATGACAATCCATAGTAACCCGCAAATCAACATGACCCCCGTAACAACCCACACCAGCAAATGAAAATTACTAGTAGTACATCCCGACACATAATGGCAAAAATAGAGCATATTACAGGAGAAGCAAACAGGAAATAAAAACACACAACACTAAAGGAAATTCAGTCATTTTCGGCGGCATTATCCGACAGAAAATGGTCTTTATCCTGCGGTTTTATATATTTTTGATGGCTTTCAGACGACATATGTGTTGCCGGTAAAACAGGCATTGGAAAAATATTTCCGGCGGTATTTTCCAGCCATAATTTTTTTTGGCGGTTTTTCGACAGCTAAAAAATTGCCGGTAAATATCTAAAATTTAATTTTAAAAAAAAGTTGCCCGAGCTGCCCGGCTGCCCAGTCATTCTCCCGCCTTGACCGCCCGAACTCCCGCTCTGCCCGCTCTGCCCCTCTGAACTCCCGCCTTGCCCGCTGCCCACTGGACGGCCTGCCCGCTCTGCTTGTCCGAGCTCCCGCCCTACCCCGCCGTGCCCGCGCGTTACCCGCCGTGCCCACCCGAGCACCCGCCGCTGCTCACCTGGACGTCTAGCCCGCCATGCCTGCATACTGCTTGCACTTCCAGGGATTCAAACCGTGTCCCTTGGTTTTGCTAAGTCTCAACCACTGTGCTGAGTTTGAAAATGTGATAAATTGTATACTATAATTTATTTAAATTATATAACACTAAAATTATGATTAAAAATTGCAGCCATAGAAGTTAAGTATGACGAATATAAGGAAGACCATTCTTATCAAGATTAATCATGCCTTAAAGAAGGAGAGGAAGATTATTCAGAGGCAGTTCCTAGAAAATATCACTTTGGGAGCCATATTTAGCCAACCAGTCCGCACACGCATTTCCTTCATGATAAATATGGGAAATATTTCAAGTGATCATGAAAGAGCCATTTTAATTTTCCTGATAGTATAAAAATCCTGCGGACAACCAGCATTGTTATCAGAAATCACATGAATAACAAGTTTAGAATCAACCTCAATATTCACATGATAAAAACCCAATCTCAAGCAAATATCTAAGCCATAGGATAACCCCAAAAGCTCAGCATTCAAAATAGAAACCAACTTCAGAGGGCCAGAGAAAACAATAATGGGATTACCACTATGATCGCGAATAATGCCACCCATGCCAGCAGAGTTAACACCAATCGATCCATCTGTATTAAGTTTAACATAAGGAAAACTGGGTTTGAGCCATCTAACAATTTAGTCGTGCTTACCCATAACTGCAGTATCAGTATTTATCCCAAAATGACTGGCTAACATATTACAGTTCCTAATGTTTTTCGTAGAACAAGGTTTACAAAAATTAATTGTAGAACTTTATTCCTAATGTTGGTAATAATCTGATTCGCATACATCTTGATTTCATTGTGCTTAGAATCATTTCTAGCTTTCCAAAGGTACCAAGTAATCAAGATAGGAAGTAACTTATGAATATGACCTTTGCCCTTAGTAAACCACATTTTAAGAGTATCAGCCAAAGACCAATTAGCATTAAAACCACTCAAACCAGCTAGATTTAAAAAATGTAACCAAACTTTTCGAGCAATAACAGTATTAACAAAAACATGTTGAATACTTTCTATATTGGAACAACATTGACATTTCGAAGCAAAGCTAAAACCTTTCTTCCATAAAATATTATCCACAGGCAAAAAACCTTTAAGATATCTCAATGCTAATAAGTGATAATATTATGCCATAGAGCCTCAAAGATGTTGGAGGACTCACCTTTAACTCTAATATCATCCCAATTCTTTTTTAAATTGAAATCACTAGTAGACGAAAGTTTAAAAAGATTTTTATCATTAAACTGTAATTATAAAGGAATTTGAATGATTTTATCAATAATACCATGGAGGACCACCTCCTGAAGTTTAGATAGGTTCCAATACCCATTCTAAATGAAATCATTAACTCTAGTGTTAGTAATGGTATGAGTATTCAGATAATTATCAATAGAGTAAGGACCCAACCAATTATCTTGCCAA
Organism: Dendrobium nobile; assembly: GCA_022539455.1. Classification (NCBI taxonomy): domain Eukaryota; kingdom Viridiplantae; phylum Streptophyta; class Magnoliopsida; order Asparagales; family Orchidaceae; genus Dendrobium; species Dendrobium nobile. The sequence goes on from CM039722.1 coordinate 12,942,405, forward strand.
AAAGAAACCTCCCCATTTCTTACCCCCCATAGCATGTACTGTTCAACTTCCCATTTGATATTACAAAGTCTTTTCCAATCAGAAGAATCAGAAAATTTATTGTGACAAATCAGCAGATTCATATCCTTACAATATTTAACCTTCATAAAAATAGCCCATAAAATATTATTAGATCTAAAACCAAACCAAAGTTTATGAGAAAAAGCATGCACAGTGTCAGAAATGGACTTGCAGCCAAGAGGTCCCTCTTTATAAACCCCACAAACTTTTCTACAAGATGCCCAATTCATACAAGATTTGTTGTTGGTAGCACCCAAAAAAAACTTGTTTATCATTTTTTCCTTTCTCATACAAATAGTAGATGGAGGTTGTAAAGTATGGAAAATAAATATATGAATGGAACAAAGAACACTCTTTATCAAAATTAATCTACCTCCAAATGAAAGAAAATTTGAGGACCAAGTAAGAATATATTTTTTTGAAATATAGTAAAAATATTTTCAAAAAGAAAAATCTTTTTTCTACCTTTAAAGAGAGGAGTACCAAGATATTTAATAGGAAGAAAAGAAGGGTTAAAGCCACAGACTCTTTTGATCTTGCTCAATCTTTTGTTATTAACAAAGTTGCTAGTAATAAAGTTACTCTTATCCTTATTAATAGATAAACCACTAATATTCTAGAAAGGAGCTAAAAATTGAGCATGAGTTTTAACATTTTTTATGGAAGCATTCGGGAAAATAATAAAATCATCAGCAAAACTAAGGTGAGTAATAGGAAAACCATTAGCCGTGTGGAAAGTAAGGTTAGGATACCTTCTATAAAGATTTTCAAGCCCTCTGGAGAGATACTCCATGGCTATAATAAACAGAGAGGGGGATAAAGGGTCCCCTTGTCTAAGACCATGCTTGGATGTAAAAAAACCATGATTACTACCATTTATGATAACAGAGAAAAAATAGTTTTCAATACTATTCTTAATAAGCATAATAAAATACTGAATAAAACCATATAGAGAAAGAATTTTTTAAAGGAATTCCTAATTCAAATTATCATAAGCTTTAGTAATATCTAGTTTAAAAAGAATGTTACCTCCAGTACCTTTAGCATTGATATCATGCACCATCTCTTGAGCTAGTAAAATGTTATAAAAAATGCTCATACCTTTCACAAAACCAATTTGGTTAGAGGAAATAATTCTCAACAGAATTAAAGATAATCTAGAGGCAATGATTTTAGCCACAAGTTTGTTAAAGAAAGTATAAAGACTAATAGGTCTAAAGTCATTCCAATAAGTAGTATTATCTTTTTTAGGGATAAGCACAATATTAGTGGAAGAAAAGAATTTAGGTAAAGGATTACCTTTAAAAAAATCATGCACAGCTTCAACCACTTCAGTTTTAATAATTTCCCAGGTTTTAACAAAGAATTTGGTAGTAAAACCATCAGGACCAGCCACCGAATCCCCATTCATATCTTTTATGGTGGTCCAAATATCTTCTTCCGTAGGAAGTTGAGTAAGCAAAAGATTGTCATCCTCACCCACAAGTTTAGGGGTGACATTTATATTGGTAATAGGAATAATAATCTTAGCAGTATTGAAAATCTCTTTAAAATAATCCACAGCAGAACTAACAATAGAATCCTCTGTATCATAAACACACCCTTGGTTATCAACCAACCTATGATTATGGCTTTTAATTCTATTTTTGTTAGCTAATGCATGAAAGAAAGAAGTATTTCTATCTCCTTCCAAAATGATAGAAGTAGAAGCCTTCTGTTTCCAAAAAGTTTCTTCCTTATTTTGCAAGTGCAAAAGTTGGAGTTTAGCACTATCAAGATTGGAAAGGTTATCACTAGAGGGATTCTCTAGAAACAACTTGTCCAACACCAGGACCTTCTCTTCAACTACCTTAATATTATCAAAAAATATTTTTAAAAACATGTTTATTCCACCTTCTAAGAAGTTGTTTAAGTCTACTTAACTTAGCCTGAAGTCTAGCCATGCTATAAATATTATTATCAGGAAAAACAATAGCATGCCAATTATTAGACACCACATTAAGAAATTCAACATGATTAATCCACATATTTTGAAATCTAAAAGCCAAAGAAATGATCCTTTTGTTATCAGAGATGTTCATAAGAAGGGGAGCATGGTCAGATAAGGTTCTACTCAAATGCTGAACTTTAGTCATATTAAATTTGCTAATCCAATCATTATTGAACAATATTCTATCGAGCCTTTGCCACATCTTAGATCTACTTCAAGTAAAAGAACTGCCGGAGAAATCAATGTCAGTTAAATTACAATTTATCTATCATTTGATTAAAATCTTCCATAGCATTCACATTAGGAGGGTTTCCCCCTCTCCTTTCACTGGCATTAGAAATAATATTAAAGTCACCACCTACACACCAAGGACCATTTGAATTATGAGCAAAATCCAATAAACACTCCCAAAGAGGAAGTCTTCCCAATCTAGTAGAAACCACATACACAAAAGAAGCATTAAATATAAAATTATTATAGGAAATTTGAGAATGAACTACTTGTTGAAAATCAGAAATGACATTTACATTGAAAGCATTTTTCCACAAGATCCAGATTTTATTAGAACAGTTAGCAAAACTACTATGAAAACCCAAAAGAGTCATGGTGAAAGTAATTTTATCAGTAGATATAAAAGGTTCAAGTAAAACCAAAAATTGAATGTTATGCACACGACATAAATTCCTGACACGAGTCTTAGAATCAGACCCCCTAATCCCTCTCACATTCCAAATAAGGGCTTTAATCATTGGAACTTTTGGTATTAGTTTGAGCCCTCATAGAATGAGGAGTATCCGATAACATGCCTCTACCATTTTCCTTTTTTTTTCTTTTACAACTTAGGAGAGCCTTCCTCCTCATTAGTTTTAGCCACATTTTCAATAGAAGTAGATGAAGAAGCAATCATGTTACACTCCCCAGATTCCTTATGCTATATATTGTCCACTGAAATAATTGGATTATTACTAGGAATAAATTCCCCTTCCTCGCATTCCTCCATATACTCTTTTCCCTTATCAATATTTTCAATGTTAAGCATAGGATTCGGGGTAACATCATTATGAAGCATAGACTCAACTGAAATAAAAATATTAGGGACAATTTCACTATCCTCACTATGCTCCTTATTGCCCAACTCTATCACAGGAGAAAGACTAGGAGATTTTTCTAAAACTATCATATTATCCGAAACAATGATATTATCATTTCCAACCCACTCAACATTGGATTGGTTTTGTTACAGGAGTCTTGATTCAACTTTATCATTAGAGGTATCATCATTTCCCACCATTCCAGTGGAGTTATTGGAAACTTTCTTCAGTTCCAGATGAATTTTAAAGAAATCTGGCACCGCGTAATCATGAACTTTATAGTGATTACAAAAATCAGGGACCTTTTCAAATTTAACCTTTTGTAAATAACTGAAAGCTTTAGATCCAACCCAAACTTTCTTAGCATGTTTCTTAGTAATGTCAACTTCAACTAAAACTCGAGACACAGATGGCTTGGTTCTAGAGGCAGTTGCTTGAACTGGTTGTAATGGCTGACCAAATATCGAACCAAGGGCATGCAAGAATTTAGAATTGAAAAAATGAAGTCTGAGATTCAGAAAGGAAATCCAGATTGGCACAATCGGAGATTCTTCTTTGACATCAAACAAAGGCATCCACTTCAAAATACGTATTTGACAGTTAAGGATGAAATATGATCTACGGGCAAAAAACCGACTATAGCCTAGGTCATTTGATAGTTGGATCGCTACATGTTGAGAATCTAATAAACCAATGAAATAAAAACCCGAAAGCTTCATTTTACCGAAAAAGGCTCAAATCGCATCCAGATTCAGCTGATGAATACCAAACTTACCAACCAGAGTAAAATGAAAGGGGGAAGCAAGTTTTAAAACTTCATCATCAGATAGCAAGATAGCCGGCACACCGTTAAAAATATTCTGAGTAAGAGAAGGTAGGGTATCACCTGCCGATCCAGCAAGAACATCCTTAAAGTATCGAGATTTAGGAGGAGAAAGACCTTCTGAGTCTAAGATGAAAATTCATTTGTTCGAATCTTGATTATGGGAGGCGGCCTTTCCCTAAGGCGTTGAGGAGGAAGTCTTCGCCATCACAAAGAGGCCCTAAGAGGGCCAAAAGCAATACGAACACCAGCAGTAATGAGAGAGCCAACGATCCCACAAAAATCCCCCTGAGAGAGCACGAGGAGGACGGGAGCAGGTAAACCCTAGAATCGCCCGAGCGGTGGTAGGGAGAGAGCGAGGAGGCTTGTCTTGTTGATTTCCAATCTAGGTATTCTTTTAATAGTTATAAGCATACTTATGTTTTCAATGAAAAATAAAAATGAATCATGGTTGATGTATATTTTCTTTTGAAAGTGCAATTTTATGAAATAAAATTAATGCTTTTTTTTTTATTTATAATTGATGAATTAGATGGTTCAATGTAGTAAATGTTGAAGAAAATAAAATAAGAAATATAACATAGAAAAATCTTTCCAACTAGGACTTTGGAAGTATTAGGTCTACTATATTGATCTCAATACAGTGTAACCCACTTAAGGATAGTGGGTTATATTGGACTGAGTTGTGTTAGGTCCCATCCTAGATTTCAAAACATGCATGAAGTTGAATTTTGAGCCTACATATAAAGAGCATGGTGTGCCTAGGGGATGACTAGATGCCAGCTCATTTTTACCTTATTTATATCCAATTTCTTGCCTTTTCTGAAGTAAATATTAGAGAGTTTTTATAAGCTATATTTTTAGGATTTGGGGGGGGGGGGGGGGGGGGATTTGTATCAGCAGCATATAGAGGGTTCTTTGGAGATTAGAGAGGGAGCTCAAGAAGATAATTTTTAGGGTCGTTAAGGCAAGAAGACGGCGAAAGAATTCAACAGTGTGGATTGAAAGCTTGCATCAATGAGTTTTCATTCATCTATTTCCTTATAAATAGTTTTATTTTTTTATCAAAATAAATTTAATATAAAACATTATGGGAATAAAATCTAAAATAGCAATTATTAGAATATTACAATTTAGCATATAATGGCTAGCTAGTTTTAATCGAAAGTTCTCTCTCATTATCATATGGAGTACTTAATCATGGGGCATGCTTCTATGAGTAATTGATAAAAAAATTATAAGTCCTTGCAAAATGAAATTAATAATGTTAGATGGTTGTTAAGTCTTTTAGTGAAATTATGTTGGCTAGTAAAATTTGTTGTATATTTTAAATAAAGAATGATATAAATAGATAACTTTACAACAACTACCCCTTAACATATAGTCTACCAAGATTAATTATATGTTTGAGAGTTTGTTTGGGACAGCTATAACAGTAATAACACTTAAATTTTAAGAGATATATTTTAATGTACAAAAGTCAAATAATATTTCAAGATACATTATAAGTCCAATTTGTAAATCATCTCTTCAACATAACTTAGATGTTGTTACACTCTAATTATAATATTTTCTCCCTAATTTTGTGAGTATTACTACAATTACTTAAGAAATTGATACAGACACTACAGGAAAATCAAGTATTACTGGCTATTTTCAAGCTGAAATTTGTTAATTTTCAGGCAGATTTGAATGTTTTCCTGCTTATTTCTGGCGAAAAAAATTTTATCTGTAAAACGAGCATCGGATAAATTTTCTGTCAAAAAAAGTCACCTGAAAATTTTTTTGGTTGCTACCCGGCCGAAAAAAAGCAAATGAAATAACTAAAAAAATTTTAAAATAGATGCCCGCCCACCTATCCGCGGTAGCAACCGGCCTGCTTGCATGCACTGCCTGCCCGCCTGCCCATTCGCTCTGCCCGCACACGAAAGCTACCCTGCATGCCGACCAGCTTTCCCCGGCATCCTACCAAGCTGTCTGCACTGCCCACTCGCCTGCCCGTCCATGTGGTGATTCAAATATAGAACTTGTTCGGTTTCAGGGTGTCAACCTCTTTGCAGTGGAGTAAAATATGTTATAAAATTTACTATTTTATATTTAAATAGAATAATACCAAAATTTAAATTTAATAAAAATTAAAATAATAAAAAATTAAAATAAGTTATTTATATTAATTTTAAAGTTATTAATAAAATAATAAGTTTAAATTATTTAAATAAGTTAAAGTTATTAATATTAATATTAAAGTTATTAATAAAATAATAAGTTAAAGTTATTAATAAATAATTAAAATAATTATTACTTTAATGATTTAATTTTAATTATTTGAAGTTATATTAAAGTTATTAAATAATAATTAAATAAAATAAGCTATTAAATTATTAATTAATTAAATTATAAAATATAAATTCTTCAAAAATTATTAAAATCCACTGGAAACAAATCTGTTGAGAAATATCCTACAATCAGTCAGAAATATTTAATCGTAATCCATCGGAAATCCACCGAAAAATTTGTTGGAAAACAGTCTGCTGGAAGGCCAACGAAAATTTAATTAGTAATAGATGATTTTCATATAGTAAATGGGGTCTTCTAAGACTATTTGGTGTCTATTTTGCGAACCGATTTAATTAGAGTTGTCAAGACATGCAAGACTATTTTATTAATATTTTTTAATAATTTTTGGATACCCAAATTTGAAGTTATAAAAGGATTTATATGAATTTTATGTGAAAAACTAAAGAACTAGCATAATGGTTAAAACGACCTTCATGTATTTTACTAAAAAAAAACCTCTAAAAACCATTACAGATTTTTATTAAATGCAATTTGCCCTTCGTTAATAAAGAAGGGAAAGGAAAAAAGAAAAGGGGGAAAGAGAAGAAAAATATAGGAGAGAAAACAAAAAACTAGGTTTTGGAGGACCTAGAGCCATTTTTTTCAATAAGTCCAGTTATAAAACTTGCTCATTAAAGATACATTATGTATTATCTATTTCAGTTTTGAAAATTTACTATTTTTTGAAAAATTTCAAATAAAATTTATAATTTAGTTTTTATCAGATTCTAATAACTTTGATATGTTATGCGGGTTCTAATAATTTTTTAGTATTCATTCAAGATTTTAATCGGATGATTTAAAAAAATAGCAATTTTATTTTGAAATATAAAAAAAAAGTATTTTAATTTAGTGAAAGCTTCAGAATATTGTTGTACACAATATTTGCTAATGTGGTAAAATTCTATAAACTTTATTTTGGCAAAGTGTAGAACACCAGGTGAGAAAATATTTGATAGTCATTAGAGAATTTTTATATACTCATATAATAATATTGTGATTATTTCAATAGTGTAGCACTTTATTTTTAAAATCTGTGATTAAACTATTTCAATTGGCAGCGAGAAATGATTTTTTTGGCAGAGAAAAGAGATCCTTTTATTAGTTGACATTCAACTCTCTAGAAAATAGAGAAAAATGATGTTTTGGGTGAGCGTTGTGGTGCATGGAGGCACCACTATGGCTTTTGGTTCTCAAGTGAGCATATTCTAGGAAAATCTAAAATATTCTATAGGGGCGTTGCGGTGTTGGGAAACTGAGTGACATAGTGCTAGTTCAAATTACTGGTTTTAAAATATTAAAAATATCCTAAACCCATTTTAAGACTCAATTGCCCAACCACCTTGTTGAAGAAGAAAGGGAGGAAAGGGAAAGAAAGAGAAAAGATAGGAGAAGTCTCATAGGCCCAAATTCAGAAATTGTCTGTTCAGCCAAATGGGAAAATTATCGGGCTCGATGTAGGCAACCCTTATTTTGTTTCTAATTTGAATTACAAAATATTTATAAAGATATATGACTATAAATGTGTTTTTCTTGAGAAAGGTATTATTATATAACTTTTAATATATTATTATAGACTCTATTATAAACAATTTGATTATTGGAATATTAATTTTCACTAGTCATGTTGTCCTGTATGAATTTCTAGAATATCTAGTTAATTGTGTCATTTTTGTATCTCGGTACAGTTTGGAAAGTGTGTTAATTTAAAATTCTGTACAATCTCTATAAAATTGATATGTTTTTGAGAATGTTAATTGGGCATCCAAAATCTGGTATAGGTTGGTTATATATTGCATTTGTATTATCATGCATTTTATGATATTCTAGAGTCCTGTTATAAAAATGGAAGTGCACTTTTGAATTTGTTGTTTGGGCTACATATAAATAATTATCTTTTATGGATTACTATGTTCTTCTTTGGCTCAAGGAAATTTTGTATTGGCATATACAATACTCTATTTTTGGCTCTACTTTGCACCTATTTTAAATAGGTGGGAGGTGAAAAATAGGAGTTATAAGTGGGCATAAGCACATGTGCATTTCGATACTCATATTCATCTAGTATGCTAAACTGAAGAGTAAACATTAATTTTATTTATTTTCATTATGAACTAAGAATTGAATTTTGATATGGAAAAAAGGTTGACTTGCTGAGTTTTATACTCACTCTGTTGTTTAAAATATTTCAGACAAAGACAAGGGTCTCACTGAGTAGTTTGAGTCTGATAATGAGCAGGGTGATTGGATTTTTATAAGTTACATATGAATTTTGTAATTCATAAAGTAATTTAACCTTTTGTTGAAATCATATTATTTTGGGCAATTGTTATTTGAGTTTTTTGCAAGAAATATTATGTATATATTTTATTGATGCATATTAAATAATCCCTTGGAATATTAGCTGGCTCTACAAGAAAGAGATGTTAAGAATTAATAAATATGTAGGAAAAGTAGGCTTAAATTATTTCCTTACATCTTGGGGCATTACATTTGTTGAATTCAATATCTTATCATGTCAAAAAAATAAAGACATTTTTTTTATACAAATAAAGACTCGGGCTCATTTTTTGATACTCCCCGAGCTCTGCTAGGGTTTCGCTCTACTTTTTCCCTCGCGTTGCCTGGCCGCTCTCCGGTGGGGCTGGCTCTCTTCTCACTTCCAGGGAAGTGTTTCTTCTCCTTTCCCCTTTCTGTTAGTTGATTTTTTGATTTTGGTGGTGTTTTTCTTCCTCCGGCGTGTGCCGGATGGCGCCGAAGCTCTCCGACCCTAGTTTTTTAAGGGGTTCGCCTTACTCTTGATCTTTTTTTGAAGTTCTCTCGGGTCCTTCTGCTGGTAACGATTTTCTTGAACTTAAGGTTTCTTCATTCCGCAATTTACCTTCCCTTTGGATTTTGGATGAAGAAATTAAGGCGTTGGGAGTTCCTTTTCAATTCTCTTTAATTGGTTTCTTCCCTACTAAATGCCCGTCTTTAAATTCAATTCATAAATTTTTTTTTTAATCTCAAGCTCATTGGAGATGTTTCGGTTACATTGATGGATTCGTCTCATGTCCTTATCAAACTTGCTAATGACCTAGATTACTATCGCATCTTCTGTCATAGATCGTATCTGGTTTTTAATTGTTATATAAAACTTACAAATTGGTCACCTCTTATTGATGTTGGGGTTGAGTCGCCAGTAATCCCATTCTGGGTTTCTTTTCCGCTTCTGCCGCCACATCTTTTTTCCCCATGTATTCTACATGGCTTGGCCTCTTTCTTTGGCAAGCCATTAAAATTGATACTGCCACTTCTTTGGGGTCTAAACCATCTTTAACTCGTGCTTTAGTTGAGCTGGATATCACTAAATCCTACCCTTATCGGATTTGGTTAGGTTCAGAGAAGCTTAGTTATGTCCATCAAGTTCTGATGGATGTGTTCCCTACTTTTTGTGTTGCCTGTCGTTGTATCGGTCATGCTGTGGGAGAGTGCCGTTCTAAAGTTTCTGCTTTGGGTTCGGCTGTCTTACCCCAAACTATTGAACCTCCTATTGAGGATTATCCTAAACCTGTTGCGCCTGTTATAGTGAACTCGGGTTTCCCTTCTGTGTTGCCTGCGCAACAGGGTTTAGATTATAAAATTGGTTTTATTGAGCATAATATTTCTGTTGTGTCTCCTAGTATTGTGCAAGGGTCGGATACTCTTTGTGTTCTGCCTGTGGATCCTTTTCCCATTGCTGATACGATTTTGCCATTTGTGGATGTTGCTGCAAATACACAGAATAATGTTCCTGTAGTTGATCCCATTTTGAACGGTGTTTCTGTGGTTAATCTGGTTGCTGTTGCTGATTTTCCCTTGGGTGTTTCGACTAATATTTTGGATGAGCGGGTTTGTGATTCTGAGCCAGTGGTGGCTACTGGCTGTGTGAATCTCAATGGAGATGTTGAGGGTGTTAATACAGTTTCTTCTCCTATTTTTAATTTAATTGTGGAGTCTTCTCAGAATATTGGTAGTCGGGATTTGGTTGTAGGTGGTATTAATGCTAAGGAAGGAATGGTGGTTTGTTCTAATTCCTTTATGGATGTGCCAGTGAACTTGATCGAGCCACAAGCTTTGGTTTACCATGTGGGAGATAATTCCGGGTTGGATGTGAGAACTCATCTTGATTGGCTGCAGTGTATGTCTTAATTTGAATCCGATTCTGATTCCTCTTCGGAGTATTGTGGAGGTTCTGACCCTGATCATGATTCTAAATTGGTTCGTGATAGACCTATTATTTCTGTCGCCTCTCATGGTAGGTTTCGTGGGAGGGGCAGAAAAGGTAGATAGTCCTCTTTTTTATTATGCTTGTTGCCCCTTTGCTTTCTCTAGATGGTTTTTTGGTGATTATTTTATTTTTGGGGGACATGGGTTGATTGGGCAATGATGTGGCTAGGGCTCGTTTCGCCGTCGTCATGCTGGTGGAAACCTTTGGTGATGCTTTCTTGCTCTATTGGATGGTTATCTTAGCGTATTTCTTCTCCAAATTGGATGGTTCGTGCGTGGTTTCGAGGTAGCTTGGAGCCTCGACTATTTATTGATCCCGCTGATTATCTTCAATTTGTATTTTCTTCTTCATTTTTAGCTTTCTGCCTCTTGTACTTCCTTTTTTGGTTTAATATATTTTTGGTTTTGGAAAAAAAATACATTTTTTTATATAAACATTAAGATATATTTTGTACTCAGTTAATCTAACGAAAAACAATATTAATATATTTGTGTTTAATTATTATTTTAATTGCAATCAAGGATTTCAATGAAAGAAAATTTAACAAAAAAATATCTTCATCATTGTCATCTCCATTGCAGAAATCATATGAATATTCTGCATGTAAATAAAGGAAAATCATTTTTATATAAATTTCTTGGATGGTTTCATGTTTGAATAAATGGTTCTATTACTAAAAAAAAGCAAAATATAAAGAAATAAATGACACAAAAGATTCAATAATAAAAAATCAACACCCATAAAATATACTATTTTATTAAAATCTTCGCTAATATAAGACTTCATCCGCTTATAATATAATTTAGATTCTACACCCCTATCTAATTGGAAATGTACAACATTTATGGAGCTATTTCATGAGAAAATTATAATGAATTTTCTATGATTATATATAATGCTCGGATGTCTTGATCCTACCATCATCCTTCAACTTCCATCATTAAAATAGCATCACCCAATCATCGGCGTCATACTATCATCGTCCTATTATTATTCAGTTGGTTGAGAATTTCCAAAATTAATACCAATGAATAGGAGACTTGCTTTTCTTTTGATAACTTTAATGGATGGTTAGAACATTTGATGCACATGTATTTATTATATAGGTATATATATTGTGGAGCAATTCGTCTCATTCTTTTCATATAAACTTCACAGTTTTGCTCCATTTAGTTGCTTTTTTACCTTGTAGTAAACTTAAACACACAACTAACCAAATTGCATATATTTTGCCGATCATTCGAGCAACATGTTTCCCGGTTATGTTGATTGTGATGTTGGACTTTTTTATCTTTATAATGATTGCATTCAATATATCCTTTACAATTATTCACAGACTAATTGGCCTCCATCAATATGCTTTACACCATAACATTCATAAATTTAATATCTTAATCATTGCTAAGCATGTAATATGAATATTTTTGGATTATAAATCTATTTTTAATATTAATTGGATAATTTATTAGGTAATATTGTGTAGTTTTTTTATTTAAATATGTACTTACCTCTTTTATATTTGTTTTAAAGAAAAGATATTAATAATGTTAGATCACAATTGAGTCTTTTTGTGGTCTTGTTAGATAACATAAAAAATAACTACCTGAAATGAAAAAAAATAAAGTTTATATGAAACAAATGACAAAATGCTCCCAAAATTACTTGAAATTTGTTTAGAAAAAGTGTTGTGTGAGGAAATACATTAACAAATCTTTGTAAGACAATATTAATATATTTTAGCTTCCATTGAGAAAAAGAACAATAAAAAACAATATAAACTTGCTTAAACTTGAAATAAACAAAGATACCCATCATCTTCGTTGTTTAGCTTTCATTTATTTTCTTCTTAAAATTACTGATACCATCTATATTTTCTTCTAAAGATAATAAAGTACATGAAATCAAAGTTTATAGTGTATGAGCTCAGGTTCTGTATCACCTGGTCGAAAGCTAGCACAATAAAAAAAGTATGATGACATAAAGCCTTAACTCTTCATCATTATAATAAACATCTTCAAACCGTTTGACAAAGTTGATAGGGTAAAGAGGTGATTGCGGGCCAAGAACTTAGATCTAATCTTATGGTCTTACCAAAGCTAATGGTTTCATAAGATCTTAGATAATAAAAATATTTAGAGATGAGTCATTAGAAGAGACAAAAATCTTCTAACTTTACTCGTGGATGGTAAAAAGTGACTAGAATAATAAATCTTTCAAATTTGTAATTGACATGATGGTGATTTTGTTAAGGATTACAATCTATCCATCCTTGAATCCAAAGACATGATAGTCAGAGATGTGTCTATCAAGAGAGGAGAAGCAACGATGATAGCCAATGCTACCTTCTTCTTCTTCCTCAATGATAAGATCATGGAAGATTAGAGTGTTAGATTCCTTTTTGACATTGCTAGAAAAGAACAACTATGGGTATGGATGACAGAGAAAATGTAGGTGTGTGCTGCTGGTAAAAAATAAAATTGCACGAAGAGCATACAACCACAAAGTAGAAGAAAATGATGAGTAAGTGTGCTTAGAAATGACAGAGAGAGAGAGAGAGATCTACTAGGAGATATGATGCCATAATATTGTATACTACTTGTTGACCTCATTTTTCTATGAGGTCACTAAGGCCCTTCCAAACTTTAGATTAATTATAGATCCTAGGATCCACTCTAGACCTTAGGATCCTTTCCGAGAGCCAGACCTTAGGGCTTACTCTAGAGCCTAGGATTCCCTTAGATCCTAGATCTTAGAACCCCTCTAGATCTTTGGACCACTCCAACTTCAAATCAATTCCTACCTTTGATTAACTCCAACTTCAATTTAATTAGGCCCTTGATCAATTTAAATCTCAAACATCATTCAACTCAAATCCCAATTAATTCAAATTTCAGACATATCCAAACTCTGATCCAGTCCACTTGAGAATCCAAATTTCAACCTAGACTTTGATTCTACCTTTGATCTAGCCTTGACCCTATCCATTCATTAACAATCACTGCATGATTGTAGATGATTTGGATACGCCAATCATTCAAACTTGAAATCCATTCCAAATCCAGAAATCCAGACTCAAATCCAAAGTCTTAAGGCCCTGTCCTAAAGACCTTTTTCAAAGACTTTTAAAACATTTCAAAACCCAGTCAAATGACCTCTAATTCAGGGTCTATCACTTGCAAAGTGATAAGACATGTCTCTATAGGCTACCCTCCAATTTTGAGCCCATTCTGAGGTCTCTAACCCCAGAATCTGAATTAAAATCCAAAGGCTGTAAATTCTTCAAACATTTACACCCTATGCCACTGGATCTAACCCCTTGAAGATTTTGATCTTGGAGCCTTTATCAAAGCCTCCAATCACTTCCAAACTCTTGATTACAACCTATTGAGCAGTAAACTGCATTTTCCAGGCCCATCTTTGACCCCAGTTGACCAATGGGTCAAAATTGACTAAAATACCCTTATGGGATTTCAAGTGCCCATTTCAACTCAAATCAATTCCAAACTCTTTGAAACCACTTTCAATGAATTTCAAATATCAAACCCAGCTTGTTGAACTCAAATCCAGACCTTGGGTCAACCTGGTTGACCAAGTCAACCAAGTTGGACCCATTAACCCATACACCCCTCCTCTTTCAAATTTTTGAATCAAGTCCATTCCAAGTCCTTTGAATGCATGGGATGACCCCTTGGGTACCCAAGAGACCCCTCTTGGAGACCCTAAGCCTTGGGCTCACTTGGGCTAGCCATATGGCTGTTGAGTCTAATAATTAGGTTGTTAAGCCTAAGTGAATGTCCCAAGGCTACCAAGAGGGGGGGAGGGGTGAATTGGTAGTTTAAAAAACAAAGTTAAAATTTAAGACCCCTTTTTATAAAATTATTGAACCGAAATAAAATCTCTTTTAAATTTTGTAGAAAAAGGTTTTTCAACTACAGAGTTTTTAAAACTGAAATAGAAAGTGCGGAAACGTAAAAATAATAAAGTAAATGACACCAGATTTATAGTGGTTCGGTCTATAACCAGACCTACATCCACTCCCCAGAGGCACCATCTGAGTGTTGCACTAATACCTATAGTGGCTCTCCTTTTGCACCCACAGCAAGGCGGAGAAGCCTTTACAACACACTCTTTTCACCACTCCCCGGTGCTGCAAAGAACCGTCCGTCCTTTTACACAACCAGTGTTGGCAGAGAACCGTCCGTCCTTTCACACAATACCCAGTGTTGGCAGAGAACCGTCCGTACTTTCACACTATCCCCAGTGTGGGCAGAGAACCCTTCGTCCTTTAACACTCTCCTAGTGTGGGCAGAGAACCCTTCGTCCTTTCACACTCTCCTAGTGTGGGCAGAGAACCCTTCGGCTGTTCACACTCTCCTAGTGTGGGCAGAGAACCCTTCGGCTGTTCACACTCTCCAAGTGTCGGCAGAGAACCGGATCTCCTTGACAAATCTTCTCACAAGAATCTAGAAGGAAGAAAGAAAAGAGTGAAGTAATCCCAATTCACAAGTAAAGACTCTTACCTTTGAAATCCAAGTGAAGCCTTCTCGCTTCAGTGGTAGGAATCCTCCCTTGAATGCTCTCTTCAACTCTCTCCTTGACTATTCTCTCAAGAGGCACGAAGATCAAAAGACAAAAAGATTGGGTGGCAGTCTAATTTGGACTATTTATACAAAAGACAAGAAAAACCGCCCAAAAACTGCAAGTATTCAATTCTGTACGCAGTGGATCGTCCTGTACAATCGTAGATCGTCCTGGACGATTTTACTTAAACTATCTGAAACGACCCTATTTGAATATGTGTACGAAATGTCTTCGTACAGCTGATCGTCCTGTACGAACTAGGTTCGTCCAGTACGAACGGTTATTACAAGGTCGATTCTAGAAACTACTGAAAACTGTTCTAAGTCGGTTAATCGTTTGGACAAAAATTGATTCGTCAGGACGAAATTTTTACAGAGGATTGATTGTCCTGTACGATAAATTATTTCGTCTGGACAAAAAATTTCCCGAGGACTGATCGTCCTGGAAGATAATTTATTTCTGTTTGGACGAAAATTTTCCAGAGACCCAATCGTCCTGGACGATAATTAATTTCATCTGGACGAAAATTTTACAGAGAACCTATCGTCTTGGACGATAATTTATTTCGTCTGGACGAAAATTTTCCAGAGAGTCAATCGTACTGGACGATAATTTATTTTGTCCTGGACGAATAGGACTTAGAAAAATTTTCAAGCAAGTTCCTATTCGTTCCATATGCTCTATAGGATATAACTGTTTGATCGTCCAGTACGAACTGAAGATCGTCCTGTACGATCAGTATAAATTCTACATGATCTCCTTATGTGTGAATGTTTTTATTTTCTCAACATACAATCACTCCCTTTCAATTTGATTTCTAAGAAAAGTGCAAGCTTGAAATTTTACAAAGTATCTCATGCTGAATTTAATTTGAAGTCTTCGAAGTCTGGAGTTCGTTTTTCCTGAAATGTCAGTACACACAAGAGCAAATACAATTCTTCCAAAATTGTTAGGAGATAACTACACATTTGAACAATAATGTTTGAAATCATCAAAACTTTATAAGTTGCAAAAATGAAAAGCATGCAAATAGCAACTATCTTAACAATCTCCCCCTTTTTGATGATGGCAAAACAATTATTGTTTGTATGATTTCAATTCAAACAAATCTTTCTATCTCCTAAACTCCTCCTGAATTGATGAATACATGAAAATAAGGAGGCAATTTGAAGCATAAAAAAAATTTATTTTTCAAAAAAAAAAAAAACCAGAAACACAAACAAGCAAAAACATAAAACATATGAACAAACAAAACATACAAACACAATGATCTAGAAACACAAACAAACAAAAACATAAAACATATGAACAAACAAAACATACAAACATAATGATTTCTCCCCCTTTTTGACAATAACAAAAAGTGAAGAAGAAATAGACAAGAAATGTAAGTAATTGTATGAAATTCATTTGAACATTTAATCTAAATGGTGATTGATACAAGGTATGCAATTTTAAACTAAAAACATTAGGTCAATCATAGAAATTCATGAAATTTAAAAAGTGATATAACATTGTAAGTAAGAAGAATTTAACAAAGACATGATTCAATTTAGACATTCCATTATAGAAAATCATTACAAGAGAGATGAAGAAAAATTCGATATTTCAAAGTTCAAAAGAATATAAATGAACATAAGATCAATTTGAATTAAGAGATTGAATGAATTTGGAAAGAAGAGAATTACCACGAGTGGCGCTTTGCGCATCTTTTTCATATAGGTGGCACATTTTTGTGCATCTTTTTCTTTATTGGGCTTATTTTGTGCCTCTTTTTCACATTTGCAACTTTGTTGCGCATTCCTTTTGATTTTGTACATTTGTACAATTTTCAAGAGTAATTGAATTCTTTCCAAAGACAATAATCTAGAATCTCAAATTTTTCTAAGTGCATAAATATTAATTGAGCTAGGAAATACAAAATAAGACAACATCTAAATTGCAATAATAATATTAACTTTTATGTAGTCTAAATGAATAGACATGAATTTAAAAGTTCTAATTATAATAAGTTATAAACAACTTTTAAATTTAGAAAGACTAGATTTTCTAATGTAGATAATCTCAAATTACAATCTAATTTAAGCACTATGAAGATTAAATAATACTAATGAAATTCATAAAAATTAACCACATTTCAATAACAAATCAACATTGAAACAAGTACGAAATGCATTGATATTTATGAAAGGATTACACATTTCACAATATCTAAACACAACTTAAAAGAAAAGACAAACAAACACTTAACATAAACACCAACACAACAGGACATAAAAATATTAGTAACTAACACAACAAAACATAAAAAATACAACACGAGTACAACAAAGACACAGAAATTTATCTCTACTGTTCTGGAGGAGGAGGAGGAGGAATGCCACCGAAAAGGTTAAAGTAGGAGGCCATCAACATTACATTGGTATTGATATCATGTACTTCATTTCTAATTATACCAATGTCATGTTGTTGCTGCACAAGTTGAGCATCAAATTGATCAAACCTTTGATCAATACGAGTCTCTAATCTATCAAATCTCTCAATCAGATTCTGATAATCTGACCGAGGTGCAGAGGTTTGCGCTCCTTCTTCTTCTTCTTCTTCTGAAGCACTGGCATGCGCTTTTTCTTTTTCTTTTTCCTCTCTGAAGAGCAATCTGAAGGATGCATCATTATAGTAAACTGGCTCTTCATATTCTTCATCAGGATGCACCAAATTATATTTCTTCTCCAAAATGTAGGTAATTAAATGTCCCAAAGAAATATTCTTTTTCCTCTTCTGTTCAGCATGTCCTATTTCTGAAAGCCCATAGAGATGATCTATGATAAGTTGGGCTTCGTCGATAGGGTGACGATCCATAATCAAAAAGGTTAGAACAGAAAGGAGAGGAGTAATGTTTATCCTATCACCAGCTTTAGGAATGATTGAAGATCTAAGGATATGCTGGATGATACGGGCATTTTGGGTCATCCCAGATACTCTAGCAATATGATAGGTTACGCCACTTTTTCTAATTACCCTATTGACATCTTCCCATCTGATTGTGTTTTCGGTCATAAGGGTGTGAGCTCTATATCCTTCAGTCCTTAGGTTTAGAAATGCACCAATGTCATGCTTGGTGATTTCTACTTTTTGCTTGAATACAAAGGAACTAATGGAAGAGTGGTCGGAGTTAAAACTCATGTTAGCTAGAAAGTAGAGAAATGTTTGCTTGTTGTAGAAATAGACGAGAGAAAGTATGAAATGGAATTGGGTTGATTCCTCATTTGCCTTAGAAAGGAAGTTTTCCAAGGCATTCCTATTTGGCTTCTTCGCTAACACCTTTTGTCTTTTGCTTGAGCAGGCCATTGACAATTTGAAATAAAAAGGGATTGAAAGAGAAGTTTGAAAGTGTGATTGTTGAGTTAGAAAGCCTTCATATTTAAAGAAAATGATACGTTCGTCCTGGACGAAAAAGGTTCGTCCTGGACGAAAATCATCGTTCGTCTGGACGAAAATTATTTCATACAGATGATTAAATTCGTCCAAAATGTAACGGCTTTTCGTAATCAACACAACTTACGATGCGTCCCTTCGTACAGACCTTTGACTTGACCGTTCGTACATACGAACAAAAGTTCATACAGACGATCTAAAAATAACTCGTTTAAATATTTTTTGAAAACCGTCCCCTACACTGAAACGACATATGTTCGTCTGGACGAACCAAAATTTCGTACAGACGAAATCCATATTAAAAACTGTCTTATCCACTCAACCACTGCATTCAATCGTCCCGACGTTTGAGAAAAGGAAAAAGTTCGTCCTGGACGATATTCAGATCGTACAGACGATTTAATTATAAATTGCTCTCAAAATGGTTAAAATGCACGCAAACCAATTTTTCTCATATCGTCCAGTACGAACCAAAAGTCGTCCCGGACGATTTCCTCCAATTTTTGAATTTTTGAATTTTAATTTAAGAAAATCAAACCAAACCTTTTAAAAAAATAGAAAACATACAAAAAAAAAAAAACTTACACTCAAAAACAAATACATTCAAAACACACAAAGATTCACAAAATAAAAAACAAAACAAAAAACATAAACATCAATGTTGCAAAGACATTTTGTTTAGGCATTTAAATCAATAACACCTAGCCTTGTTCTTAAAGTACTGAAGGTATCAAGGGCTAAAGGTTTTGTAAAAATGTCTGCAAGTTGATTTTCAGTTGAAACATGTGTGAGTTCAATTTCTCCTTTGGATACATGATCCCTTATGAAATGATGTCTTATATCTATGTGTTTGGTTCTAGAATGTTGAATAGGATTTTTGGAAATGCAAATAGCACTAGTATTGTCACAATAAATTGGAATAGTGCCTACAGATAATCCTAAATCAATCAACTGTTGTTTTAACCAAAGTACTTGTGCCACACAACTTCCTAATGCAATGTATTCTGCTTCTGCAGTAGATAGGGCTACAGAATTTTGTTTTCTACTGGACCAAGAAACTAATGAATTTCCAATGAATTGACATGTTCCAGAAGTGCTTTTTCTATCCACTCTACAGCCTGCAAAGTCAGAATCTGAATAACCAATAATTTCAAATGAAGAGCTAAACTTAGGATACCAAATTCCTAAGTTTTAAGTTTCTAGTAAGTATCTTAAAATCCTTTTCACTGCTGTCAAATGTGATTCTTTTGGATCTGATTGAAATCTAGCACATAAGCAAACACTGAACATAATATCTGGTCGGCTAGCAGTCAAGTAAAGCAAAGATCCAATAATCCCTCTATATTTCTTTTGATCAACAGATTTTCCCTTAAGGTCCTTATCTAACTGAACTGAGGAACTCATTGGTGTACTAACAGGTTTAGCATTGTCCATTTCATATTTCTTGAGGATGTCCTTAATATATTTGGTTTGACTAAGAAATGTCCCTTCCTCAAGTTGCTTGATGCTAAAACCTAGAAAGTAATTTAAATCTCCCATTAGACTCATTTCAAATTCACTACTCATTATATTAGAAAAATCATCACAAAGATTTTTATTTGAAGATCCAAAGATGATATCATCCACATAAATTTGAACAATGAGTATTTCCTTTCCAAATTTCTTTAAGAAGAGAGTTGTATCCACACTTCCTTTTTCAAAAGATCTTTCAAGTAGGAAAGTGCTCAATCTCTCATACCAAGCCCTAGGTGCCTGTTTCAATCCATATAATGCCTTTTTTAACTTAAAAACATGATTTGGGTATTTTGAATTTTCAAATCCTGGAGGTTGTTCTACATAAACATCTTCTTCAATAACACCATTCAAAAAGGCACTTTTGACATCCATTTGGATCAATTTAAAACTTTTAAAACAGGTAAAGGCAAGTAAAACCCTAATTGCTTCAAGTCTTGCTACAGCGGCAAAGGTCTCCTCAAAATCAATTCCTTCAATTTGATTATACCCCTTAGCAACTAATCTAGCCTTATTTCTAATTACTACTCCTGAGTCATTCATTTTATTTTTGAACACCCACTTTGTTCCAACAACACTTTGATCTTTTGGCCTTGTAGTTAATTCCCAAACTTTATTTCTTACAAATTGATTTAACTCTTCTTGCATGGCCAATATCCAAAATTCATCAGAAAGTGCCTGATCAATTAGTAGGTTCTATGGTTGAAATAAAGGCTGAATGATTGACTTCCTTATTTAATCCACGCCTAGTTCTAACACCCTCACTAGGTTCTCCTATAATCAATTCTCTTGGGTGGTTTTTAGAAAATCTCAAATCTCTAGGCAAAAGGTTTTCTCTTTCAAAGTTTTCTTCCACATTTTCTTCCAAATTTAATCTATCCATCTTTTGGGAGTTTTCCTCAATTTCTTCTTCAACAATATTTGGCTCTTCTAAATTTCTAGATTCATCAAATACAACATGTGTGGTTTCTTCAATAACTAAAGTTCTTTTGTTGAATACCCTATAAGATTTTCCAACACTTGAATATCCAACAAAAATTCCTTCATCTGATTTTGGATCAAATTTTCCTAAGTAGATTTTCCATTGTTATGAATGAACACCTTGCAACCAAAAACATGCAAATGAGACAAATTTGGTGTTCTACCTTTTAGTAACTCATAGGGTGTTTTATTTAAATTTGATCTCACATTCACCCTATTCAGAACATAACATGCAGTGCTAACCGCCTCAGCCCAAAAATATTTAGGAAGAGAGTATTCTGCCAACATTGCTCTGGCGGCTTCTATTAATGTTCTGTTTTTCCTTTCAACTACCCCATTTTGTTGAGGGGTTCTAGGAGCAGAAAAGTTGTGATCAATCCCTTTTTCTTTACAAAAATTTTCAAATCTTTCATTTTCAAATTCTCCTCCATGATCACTTTGTATAGACATTATTTCACATCCTAATTTTCTCTGAATCCAAGTTAAAAAATTTCTGAATTCCTCAAATGATTCACTTTTATGAAAAAGAAATCTAACCCAAGTGAACCTAGAGAAATCATCCACAATAACAAATCTGTATACCTTCCCTCCTAGACTTACAGTTCCTACTGGTCCAAAAAGATCCATGTGAAGAATTTCCAATGGTTTACTAGTTCTAAGATCATTATTGGACTTAAAAGAGGACTTCACTTGTTTTCCTAATTGACATGCATCACAAAGATGGTCCTTAGTAAAGTCTAGTTTTGGTATACCTCTTACTAAATTCTTTTGGGTAATTCTCCTAAGATTTTTCATACTAAAATGACAAAGTCTCCTATGCCAAAGCCAAGATTCATCAGAAACAGTTTTCAAACAGAAAGCAATAGGAGTATGAAATGAATTCAAATCTAGCATGTAAACATTGTTTACCCTTTTTCCATTTAAAACTTCTTTCCCATTTAGGCTTAATATGCAGTTAGTAGGTAAAAATTTCACATTATAACCCTTATCACATAGCTGACTTATACTTAACAAATTATGCTTTAAGCCTTCAACCAATAGCACATTGTCTATAAAAAAGTTTTTGAAATTACCAATCATACCTGATCCAACCACTTTCTTTGTGATATTATCTCCAAGTGTAACATTGCCTCCATTCCTGGCTTCTAGCGATATGAATTGTGTAGTGTCTCCAGTCATATGCTTTGAACATCCGCTATCCAGATACCATATGCTCCCACGAGGTCTTGTGTGAGAGCAATCCTGCAAAAATATCAAATGTTAGACCTGGGAACCCAAACAAGTTTGGGTTCACCTTTAAGCAATTTATAATCAGATGCATGTATGATATGTCTAGGTTTATGCATCTTAGGTCTCCACACCAAATTAGATTTCATCATCAAGGTACAGGTGTGAGCTATATGTCCCAAAAATCCACAATTATTATATTTAACATTAGGAAAAATATTCCTAAGTTTTCTTCCATGTGATTGTCTTCTAAGGGATTTCATGAATTTAGGATAATATTTAGGATTTGTAAAATCTTCAAGTCTGGGGGGTTTCCTATTATCCTCGAGCGCTCTTATTGTTAGTTTGTAAAATGAATTCATATCTTCCAAGATTCGATTGATATAATTGATTCTATATGCTTTGCTCTCAGATTCATCCTTAAAATTTTTAAATTCCTTTTCAAGATCAGTATAGGATGACTTTAGATTTTCAAAATTCTTATTCAAGTCATCATATTCATCAAGTGTTTTCATGTGGTTGTTATCTATTAAAGCATGGTCTTTTCTAAGGATTTTATTTTCCTTCTTGAGCTCTTCAAATTCTAAACTTAAACTAGCATGCATCTTTTTCATTTTCCTATATGCATCATGCATGTGTTCAGAAACTTCAAATAATTCATCATAGGATAAGTCACATACCTCTTCTTGATCTGAGTGATCCAAATTGTCTGCCATCAAGCAAAGATTAGTGACTTCTTCTTCTTTTTCTGTCTCAGATGAGTCTGAAGCTGAGTCTGCCCAGAAAGCTCTTTGAAACTTCTTCTTGCCCTTCTTTACCATAGGATTCTCCTCCACCTTCTCCTTAGCAGAAGTGGCTTTGAGTTTTGGGCAATCAGTCTTGATATGACCTGGTTTCCTGCATTCATAACAAATCACTTCATTAGAAACCTTACCATTTCTGTTAAACTTACCTCTATTCCATAGCTGGCGTTTCTTCTGCTTCCTCTTTAAAAAGCTTCTGAATTGTCTAGTCACTAGTACAACTTCATCTTCATCCTCAGGTTATGAGTGTTCACTCTCTGACTCTTCCACTTTTAGTGCTATATTCTTCTCCTTTCGTGGTTCACCTGCATCAATCTTCCTTTGACTTACTCCTTGCTCATAAGCAATGAGTGAACCAAGAAGATTGTCAATAGAATAAATGTTTAAATCTTTAGACTCTGTAATTGCAGTAATTTTTGCATCATAAGCAGTAGGTAAACAACGAAGAATCTTATTGACCATTTCAGCATTAGTTAATTCCCTACCAAGTGCATGCAAAGAAGTGACAATTTGTGTAAATCTTGTGTACATGTCGGAAATAGATTCATTAGGTTTCATGCGAAACAATTCATAGTCATGTAACAAGATATTGAGCCTTGATTGTTTAACCTCATTTGTCCCTTCATAAGTTATACAAAGTCTATCCCATATGTCTTTTCCTCTTTTGCAAGTGGAAACCCGCATGTAGTCTTCAGATTTTAAAGCATAAAAGAAACTGTTTAAACATTTGGCATTTAATTGTGCTAAGTCACGTTCTTCTACAGTCCAATCAGTAAAAGGTATTTCTACCATTACTCCATCAACTAATCTAGTTGGTTTTGTGTAGCCATCCTGGACTAACATCCACATGCGATAATCAAGTGACTGTAAGAAAGTAGACATGCGTGTTTTCCAAAAATCAAAAGGAATATTGTCAAACAGTGAAGGTCTAGTAAAAGAGTAACCCTCAGGTGTGTTCCGGTTTCCGAAAGTAGCCATCTACGTTAATCAAAAAGTAGTTCAAACTTATGATATTGAAACGTTGCTCTGATACCACTTATTGAGTCTAGTAATTAGGTTGTTAAGCCTAAGTGAATGTCCCAAGGCTACCAAGAGGGGGGGTGAATTGGTAGTTTAAAAAACAAAGTTAAAATTTAAGACCCCTTTTTATAAAATTATTGAACCGAAATAAAATCTCTTTTAAATTTTGTAGAAAAAGGTTTTTCAACCACAGAGTTTTTAAAACTGAAATAGAAGTGCGGAAACGTAAAAACAGTAAAGTAAATGACACCAGATTTATAGTGATTCGGTCTATAACCAGACCTACATCCACTCCTCAGAGGCACCCTCTGAGTGTTGCACTAATACCTATAGTGACTCTCCTTTTGCACCCACAGCAAGGCGGAGAAGCCTTTACAACACACTCTTTTCACCACTCCCCGGTGCGGCAGAGAACCGTTCGTCCTTTTACACAATACCAGTGTTGGCAGAGAACCGTCCGTCCTTTCACACAATACCCAGTGTTGGCAGAGAACCGTCCATCCTTTCACACTATCCCCAGTGTGGGCAGAGAACCCTTCGTCCTTTAACACTCTCCTAGTGTGGGCAGAGAACCCTTCGTCCTTTCACACTCTCCTAGTGTGGGCAGAGAACCCTTCGGCTGTTCACACTCTCCTAGTGTGGGTAGAGAACCCTTCGGCTGTTCACACTCTCCAAGTGTCGGCAGAGAACCAGATCTCCTTGACAGATCTTCTCACAAGAATCTAGAAGGAAGAAAGAAAAGAGTGAAGTAATCCCAATTCACAAGTAAAACTCTTACCTTCGAAATCCTGTACGATCGTAGATCGTCCTGGACGATTTTACTTAAACTATCTGAAATGACCCTATTTGAATATGTGTACGAAATGTCTTCGTACAGCTGATCGTCCTGTACGAACTAGGTTCGTCCAGTACGAACGGTTATTACAAGGTCGATTCTAGAAACTGCTGAAAACTGTCCTAAGTCGGTTAATCGTTTGGACGAAAATTGATTCGTCAGGACGAAATTTTTACAGAGGACTGATCGTCCTGTACGATAAATTATTTCGTCTGGACGAAAAATTTCCCGAGGACTGATCGTCCTGGACGATACTTTATTTCCGTTTGGACGAAAATTTTCCAGAGACCCAATCGTCCTGGACGATAATTAATTTCGTCTGGACGAAAATTTTACAGAGAACCTATCGTCCTGGACGATAATTTATTTCGTCTGGACAAAAATTTTCCAGAGAGCCAATCGTACTGGACGATAATTTATTTCGTCCTGGATGAATAGGACTTAGAAAAATTTTCAAGCAAGTTCCTATTCGTTCCATATGCTCTATAGGAGATAACTGTCTGATCGTCCAGTATGAACTGAAGATCGTCCTGTACGATCAGTATAAATTCTACATGATCTCCTTATGTGTGAATGTTTTTATTTTCTCAAAATACAATCACTCCCTTTCAATTTGATTTCTAAGAAAAGTGCAAGCTTCAAATTTTACAAAGTATCTCATGCTGAATTTAATTTGAAGTCTTCGTAGTATGGAGTTCGTTTTTCCTGAAATGTCAGTACACACAAGAGCAAATAAAATTCTTCCAAAATTGTTAGGAGATAACTACACATTTGAACAATAATATTTGAAATCATCAAAACTTTATAAGTTGCAAAAATGAAAAGCATGCAAATAGCAACTATCTTAACAATGGCTTGACCCAAGTGACCACAGAGAGGCCTCCCTTGAGCCATCTTTTGATCTTAATCAAATTGAATCCAAATCAAGGTGCCATTGAGTTCCCATTGACCCAATACACCTTCCTTGACCAGCCCAACCCTTGGGCTCACTCGGGTCAAGAGTTAGGCTAACCCAAAGTGCCCAAAATCACTTGGGATTGAGCCAACTCTCAACCTAAGCCCAATTGAACTTGATCAACTCCTCTCATAGGTGGCCCTAGGTCCAACACACCTCCTCCAGCCAGCCCATGCCTTGGGCTAACTTGGGTCAAGAGTTAGGCTAACCGAAAGTAGCCAAAAACACTTGGACCCGAGCCATCTTCCAGCTCAGATCAAATTGGACCCAATTGCCACCTGCATTGGGTGCACCAGACCTAGACCTATCTCCCATACCAAACCCAGGGTCTGACCTGACCTGGATCGAGCTCAATTTGACTCGAACCGAGCAGGTTTGTGTCCAATCCAGCCACCAGTTCGATCCAGACCTCCCCAGGACAAATTGACTCCACCCTTGGCTCCAGCATGTCCCCATCGGCCTCCCCCAGTCAACCCGACCCAGAGCATGGACGGCGACGGTTGGAGCCAATGGAATTTGAGTTCCGGTGGTCCCCCCCCGACAATTCCTGGCTCAAGGCTGCTGTCCACCGGTTTGATCCCCACGATCTCCCCTAGACGTCTCCATCTTCCACCTGGCAGCGATCCGAGCCCTCTCCAACTCAATCCCGGTCGTCCAAGCTCCCGAAAGGTGGCCGAATACCCTTGAGCTCGCCAGACCACCAGAACAATTGGCATTCGCTCTCATTCGATTCCCAGAGCTCCTTCGAACTCTCAGGCGCTTCCTTCGAGTGCAGAGACCGATCCCTCCTTCTGTTCGAGCAAGCACCCGTGAAAGCCTTCGGCGTCCCGCTCAAAGTCGCACCTCCGGCCGCCCTCCGGTCCTGACGTCTGAAGGAGAACTGTTCGCCACTGTCCCCTGAAGCTTCCTGATAGAGAAGCTCATTCGTAGAGGCCTTCTATGCGGTAATCTCTCCATCCCGAGCTCCCTAGCTAGGTAGTCTGGTCAAGTGTGAAGGAAACCTTCACCCCAACGGATCTCCACCGTTGGATTGAAGGTTCCCATCATCCTGATCCTCCCTATGAAATTTCATTAGAGTTTTCTGGCGGGATCACCCTCGGATCAAGCCAAAGAAGCCCTGCGGTCTTGGATACGAGCGGGAGGTTGAAGACGAAATCCCAGCCGTTGGTCTCGATCAACGGGTAGGATTAAATCCCGCGGTATCGTAGCGCTGTTAATCCCAGCCATTTGATCTGGCAGCCAACGGCTGTCGTTAGCCCGGTCGTTAACCGTTAGAACCAATGATTGCTTGGCCAATCAGCGCGCGGCGCGTGTTAACGGTTGCTGACTGTGTAATTGCCGGATTAATAAATCCAGAAATTCAAGGGAACTTCAAAAATTTGTAACTCCCTGTACACTTGTCCAAATTAGGTGTTCTTAGGCTCATTGGAAAGGTCTCAGGGAGATCTACAAAAGCCCTATAGTTCCAGACCTTGGTTAGGTCAGTCTCAGGTTTAATTTCAATTTGAGCATTTTATGAATTTCTTTAATTACTTTTTAAATACAAGTCCACCAGGTCTGGAATTTTGGGAGATTAAAATTGGACATGTTTCTGACATGTCCAAATTTTATCTCCCCATTTTAAGTTGTTCAAGGGCATTTTCCCTAATTTTTAAGTTTAAGGGTCATAGTTTGACCCTTAAATTCAAAAGGGGATATAGACCTATCCAATGAGATTTAGGGTGTGATTTTTGGTGTGCTGATGATGTATAGGATAAGGAGTGTAGAGCCACTAATTTTTCCCCAATCCAAGCCTACGAAAGACTCCCAATGTTATTTGAAGGTGACTTAGAGCTCACCTTGGGTGGTTTGGTTAACCATCTTAGATTACTCCATTTGGGCTCAAATTTGGTGGGTTTAGTCTTTAGGGTTAGGTGATCCTATGGTCTAAATTTCATCAAATTTGGAATTCATTTGGTTCCCCAAGTAGGAGCCTGAAAAATCCTTCTTAGAAATGGCCTTAATCCCAATTAATTGATAATGAGCTATTCTTAATTCATAAAATCCATTAAAATATCCTTAATTGTTCCTAATTAATCCTCTAATCAATAGGAATTGAAACCTTCTTAAATTGATCTCTAGATTTGTCTTAGCTTGATCCTTAGGTAATTAGGGTTTAATTAATTTTAATTAATCTTTAAAATCCTAAAAATCCCAAAAGAGCTCTAAAGACTTATTGATTTGTCCTTGGGTCATTTATGGCCTTTGGAATTGATCCCAAGGAGTTTATGGCTCATTTGGGTTCAAACCCTTAAGCAGACCCCTTAGTCGTAGCAATTTGATAATCTCTACGAAGGTATAAAATTTCCAAAATTCACTGTTAATTACAGAAAAATTTTGATTAATCAATTTAATAGCCAATGACTTCAATCAGAATCCATTACTCTCTAAAAATATTAAACCTCCATAATTTAGTTAAAACCAGGGATTCAACATCTTAGATGACCTTAGGTCAAAACGGGCCAGAACTTCTAAAAATCATAACTTTTCATAGAAAACTCCAAATTGAATGTGCCACCTGTCTAACAATTCATGATTAGGTCTAGTATTTATTAAAAATTTGAATCCCTTAAGATCAACTTTAATTTTTAAAGTCAAATTTTGACCCCTCAGTTAACGTATCCGGATAACCCCCTAAAACCCATTAACTTCTCCAACCTCTAAAATCCTTTTAATAGGTTATTAAAATTCTCAACCAAGCCATTAAAATTAGTAATCAATTCCCCTAATATTAATTCACCCCTTTAATTCCAACCAATTTAAAATAACTTAATTAACCCCGATTGCTACTGGTAACCCAGGCCTACGAGGCTATTAGCTTAGCCCCAAGGAAGGTGAAATAAACTTCACGGCCTCGGTGTGAAATAAAGGTAGCGATCAAATAACTCCTAAAATACATTTAACTAAAATTCTTAATTCATTAATATTTAAAGTTTAACTTAAATCTCCCTTCTAAGCATTAACAAACCAAGAATTTTAGACAACTTTAATTAACCACCCATTTTAGGATCTACCCCAGCCACACGACCTTTTACACACATTTTAGATGATGTGCTAGGACAACCAACTCTAGATTTAGGTTAGGCCGGTGTTTACTTTACTGCTGTGTGCCGGATTTTTTTTTTTGTGGTTTTCACTGCATGTTGTGGATGAAATTGCTTTGCTGTGTCTGCTTACTTTTCTGTATTATGTGGATGGATTGATGTGTTTGGCGACTAGATTACCCTTAGGTTAGGTACGATCTGGATGTTCACATAATTTTCTGCAGGTGGCCACGATCATGCAGGGTAATAAAAGGGGGGCTAAGTTAATAATAAATATCAATTGTTATAAATGCTTGCACATGTGCTTCAGCTGCTAAAGCCTCCAAATAAAAGGAGCGTGGCCAGTGTGTTTTACTTCCTTTCTGCACATATATAACTGCTTGGGAATAATTGCTTTTTCATTTATTAACTGCTTAGGATAACCATGCAGGTGAGTCTAGATTTTATTTTCAAATGAATGTAATTTGTATGATTGTTAAGTGTTGTGAAGTTAATTTTGAGTTGGGATACATAGATCCAAAGCTTGGATTCCAAAGAGGAAAGGATACCCCTTTTGGGAACTATTCCTTTTCCATTTGAAAATCCAAATTTGGATCACACTCCTCTTACTCCCAAAGAGGAAAGAGTGGCCTTCCCCTTAAAAGGGAAGTGCCCTCTTATCCATTTGGGTAGTTCACCACGAAGGATCCAAGAAGTTTGAAGAAAAGGAGTACAAAGAAGAACAAAAGTGAAGACTTGAAGATTGAGAGTATCCCACTCAAAATTACTTGCGTCATTATTAGGCTTAGAATCCGGGTTGTTGTCAGTGGTGCCCGGCCACTTTACTTTCTACAAAACTCTGGTCTGTAATAAGCAAGGCAACTTTGCCTATGGACATTTATTAATTAGTTAATATTTGATGTGATGAATTGATTGCCTTTAGGATTGCCTGCTTTTCTTAGTTTTTTGGCGAGTGTGTACCGCTTTTGTTTTCACCTGGATACGTGAGACTCGTGAGGGTGTGAAAGTTTTATACTCATAACTTTAAAAGTTTAAAATTTTAGTGAGTCTAAATAACATAGAAAGATAACGAATCTAGGGAATTTGCCGGGGATCGACCCCGGTGTCGCATGCATATTACTGCATTACTCTTTCCTTGTTTTAGACCCTTTCCCGCCCGCGGGTAGAGTCCGGATAGTCTGACCTATGAGGACGAGGTGCCGGACCTGGGGAAGTCCAGTCTTCTAAAAAAATATTTTCTAAGCCTGTTTTTAAAATTTCATGCATACTTGATTTGGAAGTTGTCGACCAGCATGCATTGCATTAGATACAAATTAAAAAATTCAAAATTTTAATTGCATCAGTTTAGCATTTTAGCACCCAACATAAGTCAAAGGGGCCAATTACGAAAATTTCTAGATGTCGGCCCCAATTCTCCAAAACCCTAAATACAACGTCCGAACCACTCGTTCATAAATGACTGAATTCATCTCTTGTAAATCAATTAGGTGGTTAGCTGGCTCCCCAATCCAGGCCGGGGTAAGTCCAGGTTCTACACTGCATCAGTTAGGTTCGGACAACTGTGGTCCAGCGTCCAAATTAGATTTAGGATCCGGGGCAGATCTTTGATTATAAGACCCCAATTTTGGGAATATGATCCCAAATTTTTAATAAAAGGCTCAACTCAAATTAAATCTTCTTTCAATCCTAAAATGTTAAGCCCAACACTTAGACTAAGTTGGGACACTTCCGGATGGTTCTGGAATCTCAAAGTGTCCCCTACTTCTCTTCCCTTGATTCTGTTAATAAATGTTCAACCTTGATCCTTTCCCTTTTGGTTTTCCAAAAGATTCTATTCGATTTTTTTGATATCACTCCTAAAAAATCTAACAAAATTTCATTCTTATTTTAATTGAGACTTTTCATAGGGGACTCTGTCTCCCTATGATGTAATTAACTACGAGGGCTTGCGCTCGTAGGAGATTTGGAACCCCACACACCTGATTTCAAAATCAATCTTTTTAAAATCTCCTTAGATTTCTTTGGGAAAAGTTAAAGAATGATTGCCGTCATCATATTAGAAGAGTTATCATTGAAAGGTGTTATCTCCCTTTGGGGAGATACACCCTTCTTTGGTAAGGCTTTGGATATGAATTCGGCAATCATACTCCTTGAATATCGTAACTGGATTATTTAG
Organism: Dendrobium nobile; assembly: GCA_022539455.1. Taxonomy (NCBI): domain Eukaryota; kingdom Viridiplantae; phylum Streptophyta; class Magnoliopsida; order Asparagales; family Orchidaceae; genus Dendrobium; species Dendrobium nobile. The sequence continues at coordinate 12,973,563 of CM039722.1, forward strand.
TTGAACTCTATTTTGTCCCCTCGGGGCCGTGTCGAGTTCTCTTTAGAATCTAGCCATGATATTCAAGATAAATTACATAATTCTAAGTCTGAACACCATCATGGATTTTTATTTTCGCCTTTCGGGGTGATATACTCTTCCGAACGAGTTGATTCAACTTCTAGAATTAGAATTCAATCTCAATTCTAAAATTCCCAAAGAAAACTAATATTTTTAAAAAACCTGCTTTTCAAAATTCCACCAACACTACTGGATAATAGAAGCCATAGGATGAATGGAGCTCTGATGTCTTGAAGTATTGCAAAACTCATGCATAAAATCATTTTGTGACAACACAAAATGACATCAAAATCTGACATAAATAGTCTGATTTGTTCTCTTAATAAGCCTTATGCAATAAAAGATAAATTTTACTAAGAAAATTTTAAATTTTAATTAATAAAATTAATATTTGAAACATGAATTAAATTTAATTTATATTAAAGATAACAAATTAGGCTTGAATGTTCTCTAAATGCTTATTTTAAAAATTTAAATTCTAAATTTATGAGAAATCTATAAATAAAATTCCTTTATGCACCCTATTCTATTTATGAATTCCTATAGTCACAAATGAGAAGAAAAAATGATGCAGCTAAATATTTGCCATAAATGTTTATTTTATTCCTACTAATTTTAGTCAACTCCACTTAAAAGCTAACTTATATATCTCGAACAAAGGTAAGAAAAGGCATCAAAACTCCTTTCCTCCTTTGTTTGCCTTTGCATAAACAATAATAGTATGGCATTGAATGCTCTCCTTGTAGATCTCTAATGTTGCATCTCATTGCATTTGTCCATTATAAACTTCTTCCAACTCAATCGTCAACACCTCGCGAAATTTTTCTTTTTCCAATGATGTACTCCTTTAATTGAATGCCTCCCTTCCCATGTTGTTCCCTCTTAGCAAAGCTGAAGAGGCCTCCAATAAGCTCACTTACTATAATCTCACCATCAAAGAAAAAGGCAATGTTGACTGCCACGTCAGCTCTCCTCCCTTGATAGCCACTTCTCTAGTTGTCACAGATTTAGCTTAAGCATGGATGTCTCACGTCCATTAACAAAAAAAAATTTGCAATCTCACCTCTTCAACCCTCTCACAAATGCTGAAATATTGCTCCAGTCCTTTTCACCATTACCAGAAGTCAAGGGCTTATGATCGACCCCAATATGCCCTCAATGGCTCCATTACATTTTATTGTAATAAAATGTACTCATACTTTAGCATAAACGAGACATGCTTACATGACATAAATTTTTAGAAGATCATTCTTTCCTCTAATGATTCGTCCAGAAGTATTATTGTTATATATTACCATGCAAAAGCACTAGCATTGACAAGGCCAAGAGATGAGTCCACTCAACCCGCATCTATCTCTTTAGACCATAAAGCATGTGGAGCAATTTGAGGATGTTTACTATCATGAAGAAGATCGAAGATTTTACACAATCACACTTTTTTCTATCATGCTAGCTTTTAACCTTAATAAACAAAATTTTGATTTGATATTTGATATTCCTGACAACGTCAAATAATTAAACACAATGTGCTATCTTCTTGCTCACTATGGTAGGGCTTTGCCCTAGCTCTCTCCGGCACGATTGCTTTGGTGGCACCGTCATCTTCTGTTCCTTCAAGAAGTTCTCCTTACTTTCTGGTTGTGCTCTTGGCTTTTTGTTTATTGAATTCATTTCTTCTTCTTTTTTTTGGCGAGTTCCGGCATGTCTCCGAAGCTCTGAGCCCTAGTTTTTTAGAGGGTTCATCTTCTTCTTGTTCTATTTTAGATATTTTTGCGGGCTCATCTTATGTTGCTACTTTTTCAGAACTTAGGGTTTCATCTTTTCATGGATTACCTTCTCTTTGGATCTCAGAACAGGATATCGATGCTTTATCTACCCCTTTCCAGTTCTCTTTAGTTGGTTTTTTCCCCTATAAATGGCCATCTGTTGACTCTATCCAAAAATTTTTCTTTATTCTTAAATTGAATGGGGAATTCTCAATCACCTTGTTGGATCTGACACATATCCTTATCTAGTTGAAAAATGACCTTGATTACTATTGGGTGTTCTGCCATAGATCTTATTTAGTTTATAATTGTTACATGAAGCTTACCAAGTGGTTTCCCCTTGTAGATATCGATGATGAGTCGCCGATCGTCCCCATTTAGGTATCTTTCCCTCAATTGCGCCCTCACCTTTTCTCGCCCCGCATTCTTCAAGATTTGGGTTTACTCTTTGGCAAACCCATGAAAACTAATCCTGCTACTTTCATGGGTTCCAGGACATCCCTAGCTCGTGTTTTGGTAGAGTTGGGTATTACTAAATATTACCCTGATAAGGTTTGGTTAGGCCCAGAGAAGTCCGGCTATGTTCAGCAAGTGGTTATGGAGAATTTCCCTCCTTTTTGTGCTTCTTATATGTGTTTTAGACATTAGTTTGGTAATTGTCATCCTGTTGTTTATCCTTCTATTCTGTCTAAGGGTTCTAACAAGGATTTGGTTAATCTTGAGCTGGTTATTTCCTCTTCCCATCCCCTTGAGGCTGATTAGCTTATTTCTACTACTAAATACATTCCTTATTTTTCTTCTACTTCATGTGCGTTTCCTGGGGCGCCTTTGGTTTTGGCGGGTCCTGTTTTGCCCGACAGTTTTGTCTGTGGAGGTTAATTCCGGGGTGTTTGCTGAACCTGTGGTGGCTGTTTATGGTGTGCCTTCTCCTATCAATGCAATGCTTCCTCTCACCAATGTTATTCCAGGAGGATCTGCATCTATTATTAATGTGCCTATCACTGTTATGTCAAATAATGAATTGAAATCTTAGGAAACTAAATCGGCCAAGAACTCTATTTTGGTGCAAAATGATTGGCTTATTCTGAGTGACTCCCTCTCCTCGTCTGATCGGGAGGAGGAAGAGGAATTTGGTGAATGGGATGAGGTTATGCCTTCTAAGCTTTCAAACCTTAGTCGTTCTAATGGTGGAAATAAGTGCAAATATAAAGGTAAAAAGAAATAGGTTATGGCTATTTTTGAATTGCTCTTCGACGGTGCCTTTTGACAATTTTGTGGACAATGATGAGGAATCCCGCAGCTTCCCCTCGCTGGCTCGGCTGGTTGGCAATCGAGGTGATTTGGTTGTTTGCTTGGATTTCTTGGTAGTTTGGATTTTGTGGGTTTCTCACCTTTGGATAGTTCGTGGCTAGTCGCGAGGCTGGTGCAGGGGGCTTCCATTCCTGAGTCCAATGATTTTTATTTTAGCTCTCATTGCTTTGAATTATAACTTGCAGATCGTTTTCGGTTTTTTGCTATGGTGTTGTTCGTCTGAGGCACATAGATTATATTTTTCTTTTACTTGAATAAATGGTCTTTTTGAGGGGAAAAAATTTTTGATATGCCTGACGATGAAGGACCCATACTTGTTCATCAAAAACTCCAATTCCATGAACTATATTGCCTTTTGCCAAAAACTCTTCTAAAAATTGAGAGGGTGGTTGATACTTTTGAGTAGAAGATCGATAAGAAATGTTAAGTAAACACAATAGGCATCATTATTTTCATGTTTATGCTAGTTATTTTTTATTCTTGTTCTTCCTCTCAATGGATCACCATCAAGGACCTAGGGGCTTTCTCTTTATTTTGTGTTATAATAAAAATTTTTCCTTGAATCTCACAGTTGCTCCAAAAATTAGGCCAAATTACATATACTTTGTTGATCATTTGAGCAACATATTACCTATGTACGTTGATACGGGTATTGAGCTTTTTTATATTCACAGTGAAAATTTTTAGTATTCCCTTAAATTAGATTCACAGTCTAACTAGTCCCTTGAATTTGGTTTACACCATGACTTTCATAAATTACATATATTAATTTTTGTTAAGAATGCAATTTGAATATTTTTGAATTATAAATCTATTTTTAATATTTATTAGATTTTTTGGAGATTATATTTAGTAGTTTTTTTTTAATATTTATTTTCCTATTTAGGTTTTTGATTTGAAGAAAAGAAATTAATATTAAGTAAATAATGTTAACAAATAAAATTAATTATATTTTTAAATAAAGAATGATATGAACAAATAACTTTACAAAAACTATCCCTTAACATATAGCCTACCAAGATTTGTTATATGTTTAATTGTTTGTTTGGGAGCTATAATTGTAATAACCCTTAAATTTTAAAAGATATGTTTTGACCTATAACAATCAAATAATATTTTAGGAGTCATTATAAGTCTAATTTATAAACTATCATCATCATCAAATAGATATTATTGAGCCTAATTATAATAATTTTCTCAAATTTCTTAAAAAATTGACACATATTGGTATAAGTAGGATTTTAAGAAAATTAGGCATCTATTTTGCAAACCAATTTAATTAGTATTTCTAGAGAGGCCAAACTATCTTATGAATAATTTTTTATAATTTTTGGATCTCTGAATTTAAAGATATAAAAGAATTTATATGAATTTTAAGCCAAAAATTAAACAACTGACATAATAACTAAAACATTCTTCAGCAATTTTATTAAAAAAAAAATCTAATGCCATTAAAAAATATATATTAAATGTCATTTTCTCATGTCATTAATAGAGAAGGAAAATACAAAAAAGGAAAAGAGAAAGAAAAGAGGAGAGAGAAAAGAGAAACTAAGTTTTGAAGTATATTGAGCCATTTTTGTATGTCGATCCAATTGGAAATTTTGTTTGTCTTGAGATAGGTTAAGTTTTACCTTTTTGAGATTTTAATTATTCGTTATTTTTTATATTTTTTAAATAATGCTTATAATTTAGTTTTACAAAAATACAATTTTATTAAGTTCTGATAACTTTTGATAAGCCATCTAGATTCTGATTATTTTGAGTATTTATTTCAAAATTTTCACTACATGCATGATTTTAAAAAAGTAATAATTTTATCAATTTAGAAATTTTTTTACATTTAAAAAAAATATTTTAGTTAAGTTAATTCTTCAAAATATTATTATACACAATCTATGATAATATGATGAAATTTTAAAAACCTAATTTTGGCAAAGTATATAACACCGAATAAGAAATTATTTGACAACTACTAGAGCAATTTTGTAGATTCATCCAATAAAATTGTGATTATTTTAGTAGTGTAGAATGTAGTTTATTTTTATTATTTGTGATTAAAATATTTGAATTGGCGGCAAGAAAGGATTATGTTGGCAGGGAGAAGGAATTTTATTGTTATTTTGATATTCCCTGAAAAGAAATTTGTTGGTGGAGAGAAATGATTTCATTGGTGGTAAGAAGAGATTTTGTCGTTTGTATGTATATACTTGAAATTGGGGCCTCGGAGCCACTCTTATAATAATTATGATATATTTATTTATATTTCATATAGTCTCAGTATCGTTTCAGAAGCTATCTAAAGAAATTTAGTATCAGTATATACTTAAATTTCAACTTTCTATGCAATACATTAGTTAATTATTATAGTATTTTTTTGCTCTTTTAGCTGGAGTTATAGATTTTTCTATTTAGGTTATGATAGCCTACTGAGTTATATTAGTAGATTCTTATTTCTGCTTTCATTTTATAAGTCAGGAATAGGATAAGTATTGAGTTGAGTAATTTTGATATTAGGCTATATTCTGTGTTATGGATATGCCTTTTGTCTAGTCATTTATATAGGCTAGGCTTTTTTTGTCCTTTTTGTCAAGCGTTGTTAAAATATATATATATATATATATATATATATATATATATATATATATATATATATATATATATATATATATATATATATATATATATATATATATATAAAGGTTGTAAAAATCGGATCGAACAATGAACCGGAAGAGGGAGAGGTTCATGGTCCGGTTCATGGTCGACCGGTCGAACCAGGGTCGATCGGTCGAACCAGGGTCGATCGCTCGAACCGGGTTACCGTGGCAGAAAGCACCACCATAGGGTCCCAAATGAGCATATTCTAAGAGAATTATAAAGATTCTCTGGGGGCATTGCGATGCTGGGAAATTGAGTGACATGGTTCTAGATCATATTAGTGATTTTTTAATATTAAAAATATCTTAAAACCAATTTAAAATCCAATTACCCAGCCACCTTGTTGAAGAAGAAAGATGATGAAAGGGAAGGAAAGAGAAAAGAGAGGAGAGATTTCAGAGGCCAAAATCTGGAAATCACTCGTTTAGTTAATTAGGGAAATTATTAGGCTCGATTTAGGCAACTCTTACTTTCTTTTTTATTTCAATTCCAAGGTGTTTAAAAAGATATAAGATAATAAATGTAGTTTTCTTGAAATTAAAAATAAGGATTTAACATATAACTTTTAGTATATTATTATACCTTTTATTCTAAACAATTTGACTATTAGAATATAAAATTTAACTGGCCAGTTTGTCTTGTAAGAATTTATTGAATATCAGGCTAATTGTGTCATTTTTGGACCTCAGTATAGTTAATAAAGTGCGTTAATTTAGAAGCCTATATACATTCCTTTGGGGGTTCTTTGGAGAGAGTAAGTAGAGAGAGAAGCTCTGAGAAAAATCGTTATGTCGGAATTTCAAATTTTCGTTATGCATAGTTATTCCACGTTTAATGATGGCGGAAGCTCGCCGGCCAGCTGCCGCCAGTGGACTTCTCGATGATCGTCATCCTTCTGCAAGGATTGCAAATGTTCCTTTTATATTGTTCTCATCATCTCCACCAGCTTTTGGCGATGACAAGTCATTTGCTCATTTGCCAAAACCATGTTTGAAATCTGGTATGCCTCTTATCATCAATGAGGGAGGTTGTTTTATGAAGAAGAAGACTGAAGTACCTGGTAAAGGTAAAGGGATTCTATTGGAAGAAGAGCATTTACACAGAAACAAAAATGTTAAGCTTCATATTGGAAATTTTATCTCTTCGCCTTCTGCAAAGTTAAAGATTGATAACATCACTCCATAGAAAATTCAAAGTCTGAACAAAGAAATTATCGAAGATAATGCCTCAAAGGTTGAAATGATGACAGAAAACGAACCAATTCTATGTTTTAATGCTCAAGTTGTAGAGAACAACGATGTCTCCTCTGATATGGAAAAAGTTGTATATGTGATTCTGCTGCTTTAAATGACAGTGTGAAAATTTCTTCATTTCCAAATAGACCAGATGCTGTCCCGACTACAAATGCTTGGAAGAAAAGAGAAAACATCAAAGTCTCAGATTTAGATATGGGAAACTTTATGTCTGAAGATGGTAATACTGTTAAACTTCATATCCAAAACGAATTGGAAAATTCAAAAAAACTTTCCAACTCTCTGGTAGTGAAAGTTTTGGGTGGAGAAGTTCCTATTCCTGTTATCAGTTTGGAGCTTAGAAGACAATGGTCCCAATTTGGGAACTTTCATCTTACAATGCTTGGAAAGGGCTGGTTCTTTGTTCCTTCTTTGAACAAGAACACGTGGAAGCTGTTTAATCTAATGGACCATAGTTTGTTAAAGGCCAAATCATAGGAGTTGGTAGATGGTCACAAGATGTTTCACCTACCTCTCTTAAAGGGCTGACGGCTCCAATTTGGATTCGATTGCCAAATCTCCCTCTTAATTGTTGGGATGAAATTAACATATGTAGGATTGCTTCTATGGTGGGGAAGCCTATCCTTTTAGATGGCAATATGTTTCAATGGGGAAGGCGTGAATTCGGCGGAGTCTGTGTTAGAATCAAGCTTGATTGCAAGCTTCCTCTTGGTGTATGGGTGGAGGGATCTTCAAGAAAATTCTTCCAAAGTATAGAATACGAGAGAATTCCCATATTCTGTTTCAGCTGTGGAATGATCGGGCATTGCAAAGAAGACTGTAATGAAGTAAAAGTAAACTGTACCAAAATAGTTAACAGCTGTGAGAAGAATTTAAATTCAAATTCTTCTAATTCAGAAGAAGTATTTCAGATTAAGACCAAAGAGACCCAAGATTCGGGTTATGGACCTTGGTTGATAGTCAATAGAAGAAGAAATACTACCAGTAATTCAAGGAATAATCTTCCTAAACCAAGAGTTTTCTCTACCTGGAAAAAAGTAGAAGGGAAAAAAACTTTACCAGCTCTAAGTAAAGTTAGTGATGTTCCTAATTCAATACAGGAAATAATTGAAGAAATTCCTTCTGCTGTTGAAGTGAATAACAATTTTCTTTCTAAAGAAAAAGTGCAAAGCATCAATTATAGCATTCACTCTTCTAACAACAAGTTCAATGTGCTTTCAGACCATATTGAAGAATCATAAATCATACCGGATTTTCATGGAAGAAATTGATATTAGTGGAAAAACTGCTTTACTTGTAGAATCTACTCAACCTGATCCAATACAGAATGCAGAGATTGTATGGAATCAACTGGGAAGACTATGGCTAAGAAGAAAAAATCAAAACAACTTAAGGAATCGAAAGGTAATGTGGGGGCATCATCCCCAACCTATCATCAATTAATTCTATAGCATTTTGGAACTGTAGAGGAGCATGAAAGAAAGGTGCTTCTCTATATAACAAAGAATTTATTTATTCTTTTGGAGTTTTGTTTTTGGGGCTGGTTGAAACTAAACTATCAGCTATAGATTCTTTTGAGATCAAATCACTCATTGGTGATGGTTGGAATTTTCACATTATGCCTTTAGAAAGGTTGTCAGGAGGTATTATTATTCTTTGGAATTATTTAATTTCTGAATTCAATATTGTTCATTCTTCTTCTCAATGGGTTATTGGAGATTTTATAATCAACAACAAGGGCACTTGGAGGATTACAACCGTGTATGGTCACAAAGACTTGTATAAAAGAAGAGAGCTATGGGAAATTTTGGAAATGCACTCAACAACCAATTCTCTTTTGGTGGTAGGAGGAGACTTCAATTGTCTTCTATGGAAGATAAAAGAGGTGGAAGAAAGTTTCAATTATTTCATGGACCTAAGAAGATGAGTGCTTTTTTTTCAAATAATGACTATCATGAAATTGGTTTCATAGGACCAAGATTTACATGGTGTAATAATAATGTTGGTGGTGGTCGAATTCTTGAGAGATTGGACAGGTGTTTTCTTAATTCAATGGCTATTAACTCTTCTCAACAATTGGTTCTAAGACACCTTGCAAGGATTTCCTCAGATCACAGTCCCATCCTCCTAAATTTTTTGAATTATGTCCCTGTTTCAAAGAATATTATCCGGTTTGAAGATGGTTGTATCTCGAAACCTGCAGCTTTTCCTTGGTGAAGAAGGAATGGGGTAAGAATTTTAATGGCAATTATGCTCAAATACTGAATTCTAAATACACTTAGAGCATTATTTTTTTGTAGCAAGAAGAAAAATAAAGATTTAAACATGCTGAAAACTCGGTTATTGGAAGAAGTTATGGAGCTATAAACTAAGGAAGCTGTCTCCTGTTTCCTATCAGAAGATGAATACTGGATGCTGAAGAATAAGACCAATGATTTGAATTCTATTTTGGCTTGCTTAAACGATTGGTGGAAGCAAAGAGCAAAATTTAAATGGTGGGTTGATGGTGACAATAATATAAATTTCTTCCATTCCTATGCTAGTGCTAGAAGAAATTCTAATACTATTTTCAAAATCAAAGATGATGATGGTAATATGGTGGAGGAACAAATGCAAATTGAGGGTATCTTAACACAATTTTTCAATAAAAAATGGAGATACAAAACTTCTACAACTCACGGATGGCCTGAATCGCAAGCCACTCTGGATAATTAAGACAAGAACTTGTTTGAAAGTGAATTTTTTGTTGCTGAAATTGAGAAGGCCTTAGAGCATACAAAAGGCAATATATCACCTGGTATTGATGGTATCTCCTACTCATTCATTAAACTTACTGGAGTATTATCAAAATTGCATTTCTGAATGCTATAATGTATTTCCTGCAAAATGGTGTAATGGACAAAAGCTAGAAAGACATGCTTATAGTCCTTATTCCCAAGGTTAGCAACCCTCTAGCTCCAGCTAATTACAGACCTATTAGCTTATGCAATGCAGTCTACAAGGTGGCAGCCAAGGTGATCTTCAACAGGATTTCTATGGTGATTCCCAAACTTATCTCTATGGAACAGGCATATTTCATCAAGGGGAGATCTATTTTGGAACATGTTTTGATTTCTCAGAAAATCTTCCATAAATTCAGGTATTCCAAAGCTTCAAAAGGTCTTGTTTCATTTAAAATCGATATGGAACAAGCTTATGACTCCATGAGTTGGGAAACACTTAGGAATGTTTTGATTTACTTTAAATTTCCTCCAAAATTCTTGAGTCTTTTTTTGGAATGTGTGATAGACCCAAGGTTTTCTTTTATCATTAATGGAAATTTTTTGGAATGGATAAGAGCTAGATGTGGCTTCCGTCAAGGTTGTCCACTCTCTCCTATTTTATACATTCTTTGTTCCCAACTTCTTACAAATGCTCTCAATCATATTAATATTGGAGTTAAAATCAGCCCAAGCAGCCCAAGGATTTCACACTTACTCTATGCCGATGATGTAACAGTATTCTATGATGCTACCAAGACATCGACAAAGAAGATCAAGGGGGTTCTTTCTGAGTTTTGTAATTGGACAGGACAAAAAATTAATTTTAGCAAATCTGTAATCTTATTTGGCAAATCTATTAAAAAGAGAAAAAAGAAATTGATCTCCCATATTATGGGCTTTAAAGTTGTCAAAGAACTTGTGTGTCTTAACATTAAGATCACTCTCAGAAGACTTGTTGCTGCTGATTTTCAATTTATAGTGGAAAAGGCTTTGAAAATGCGTAATGTATGGGAAACCAAATTCATCTCTCTTGCGGGAAGGATCACCTTGGTCAAAACAGTATTACTTTCGTTCCCTTTATTTCTCTGTACGCATTCTCTGGTTCCTATTAGCATTTTACATGAAATAGATAAGCTTTGTAGAAGCTTTTTGTGGAATAAATCTGATGGAAGATTGGGCTTACATTATGTTAATTGGAATGAGCTTTGCAAACCAATCAAATGGGGAGGTCATGGACTATGTTCTTCCAGTAATAAAGCAGCTCCCCTTAGATCTAGAATTGCTTGGCATTATTTATAAAATAATGAATCTCTGCTTCTTAAAACTCTAGTGCCAAAATATGGGATGAAACCTGAAGCAAGGAATTACAAAACCAATTGTTCAATTGCATGGAAATTGATTTTGGACGGTAACACTGTGCTATTATCCTTGACTAGATGGAATATTGCAAATGGATCTTCTATTCATGTCTATAGGGATACTTGGATCCTAGACAAAAGCTTAAACAAATGGCCTACTTTTGTAGTTCCTTAAGAAGATGAAATTATCTTGTTGGATAAATTCATTAATAACAGAGCATGGGATGTGGAAGAACTTTTGAAATTTTTTGGGAAGGATTTGGTTCATCTAATAATCCAAATTAGTTTTGATCAACAAGCTCATGAAGATTACTGTGAGCTCATTTCCCAGAAGTCAAGAAAATCTTTATCAGCTTTAGCATTTGATAAAATGCAATATGGCCAAATTGAACCAAAATATGTTAAGTGGATCAAAAGAGCAAAACTATCTCCTCATGTTGAAATTTTTTGGTGGAGATTACTTAAAGATGCCATTCCAACTTTTCAATTCCTTGCTAGAAGAAAGTTACAAAATTATGTTATCTGTCCGAGATGTGGAGATGACATTGAAGATGTAGAGCATATTACTATCAAATGCATCAAAGTAAGAGAAGTCTTATCTTTATTAAACAAATGGGGATTTAATATTCCATGATGGAGATCATTGCTCATAATAATGGGTTGCTAAGTAATCTATTTTGCAATGTGATTTTTCTTTCTTAGAAAGCAAGAAACAAATTTATTCATGATAAGCTGGAAGAAAGTTCAACCATTATTGCAGCAAATGTAGTAAGCTACTCTTCTATTTCAAAATTGGTTTGCATTTCAAGCTCAGACAGGTGTGATGCTCATCAGTCTTCTAGACTGTCTAACACTTGGCTTCCTCCTCCACCCGATTGGATCAAAATTAATGTGGATGCATCTCTAAATTCTGATTATAGAGCTAGAATGGGTGGTGTCATACGTGACTATAGAGGCAGATTTTTGATGGCTTATGGGAAATCTTGTATTCATTGGGATATCTACCAATTGGAGTTCCTAGCTATCAAAGTCCTGAAAGAATCAATTAAAGACTAGATGTTTAAATTCAAAGGTGTTATTATTGTGAGTGATAACTCAAATGTTATCACCTTTCTCCAACAAGCCATGACTGACGGTTTCAAAGGTGAGGATGAATTACATTTTCTCGATGATTTTAACTTTGTTCTATTCAAATGTATAGATAGAAACAATAACAAGATAGTTGACATGTGTGCTAGCTTTTCTCTCATTTCAAATTTTGCTTGGGAAGACTTTAGCTTAAATGAGATTCCTCCTTTTGTTAATCTTTTGAAGAAATTACATGTAGTTTTGCAGTTTTCTATTGAATAATGCATTATTTTCTTTCTTTTAAAAAAAAAGTGCGTTAATTTAAAATTTTACACATTCTCTATGAAACTCATAAAATTTTGATAAAGTTAATTGGCATAAAAAATTGGGACTTTTGTATATACTCTGGTAGCTAGTACGTACATGTTGGTTATATATTGCATTTGCTTTATCATGCTTTTCATGATTTTCTAGAGCTCTATTATGGAAATGAAAGTGCACTTTTGGTTTTGGTGAAGGATCAAATGCAAATAATTATATATTATTGATTACACTACCCTGCCTCTATTCTGCATGTTTTAAATAGGTGGGAGTTGTAAATGGAAGTTATAAGTGGGCATAAACATATGCATTTCAGCATTCATATTCATTTACTATTAAAGAAAATATTTATTTTTATTATGAACTATTAATTGAATTATGATATGGGATATTTTTATTCAAGTATTTTTTGGAGAAATATCATGCATATATTATTGACGCATATTATAGATTCCTTTGGAAGATTAGCTAGCTCTAGTGAAATGGGATGTTGAGTTAAGAATAAACAAATGTGTAGGAAATTTTTTTTTGAATTCCTCATTTTTGTCTTGGGTCTTTACATATTTGCTTACTTTAATATCCTATCAAGTCAAAATAAATAAATACATTTTTCCATCTCATGATATAATTCAACAAAATTATAGCTAGTCTTTAGTTCATTCCTTGCTAAAGAAGTCTAACAGACATAGTTATTATACGTATTGAAGTGGTTTAAGGTGATGTTGATGCATGCATCTTAGACTATCAGTCATGGGAATGGTTAACAATATGGGTCCTGTAATATGTTTGGAAACCATATGGTACCAAGTGGCATGCATAAGTTAATTGATGGTCTAACATGTTTGTTGTCAGTGAGAGTAATGAAAATCTGTGATAGGTAGTTAGTATGAAGACTACTGAATCTTTGGGGTGTAATGTTCATTATGTATAGCCAAGGATTGAAAATTTTTTTGTTAGCCAAGCCATTGGTAAAGGCTTATGATGAATAGTGAATTTTTTATCATTACATTATACAATCATATCATACTCCTACCAAAATTTTCTGACAATTTCACCTAATAAGACATTATGAATCATCAAATTTATATAAAGTTTTTGTATATCATAATAAAAAAAAAACAAAGAACAAATATAAAAACAAAATTTAATTGCTTCCCAACAATTAAATATTACTACAAACAATTTACTAACGAAAAAATTTTTCTTATATTAATTAAATAATAAAAAAGCTTACATAAATTTGCCAACAATTATTTTATTGCATATAAATATAGCAATATCTTTGTATAAAATTTTCACCTACAAGATTTAGTTCACAAAAATGAATAAGAATTTAAGACCCATGTTATGAAACTTCTTATATGGACAATATAAATAAAAAACAATTAGCACATGCCATATATTAGGTTTTTGTGCTCATTGTTATTAGGCAATAAGCTATAATCTTGTTATTTTGTATTAGTCATGTTTGAATTGCAACAAAATTTTTATGAAACTAATCTTCTTCTTTATATTCCATTAACAATGTCTGCATCTGAGGCTCATTGCATTCATCTAGCAGAGTTTTAAAGAGTTTAACAAGATAAGCAGGCTCAAGAACTCAAGAGATATGAATAATCACTATATAAGACATAAAAAATAATACAAATTCTACCGCAATCAATGTAAGAACTATTTTAAGAGAGACTTAGTAACAATGCAAGCATAATAAGAGAATTATCTATTTAACAGTTCAATTTATACATGAATGTAGCCACAATGTTCTACATGCATTGTTAGTTTAGGCTTTCTCTCAATATAATTTCAACATTGATGTTAATAAAATTTAAATTACTTTTTGTATCTTTTATAATGATCATTCATATCTTTTAAATTTTGCAACATCTTAAATACTGTCGAACATTCTTAAACATGCCAAATATAAGATGCCCACTATCGTCCGCTAGATAAACCTGTGTGCCTCAGATGTAAATATTGTTAACGATATATAAATAAGAAGATTAGTCTCCACCAAAGTCAGATAAATGGCATGTGGGTAATTGTTTTTTTAATGATAATTTCATATATCCACAAAACACTAAGTCTTGATTTGTTTATTTTAAAATTTACTAATTGAGAAAAAAAAAAGGAAATATAAGGATTTATAGTACAAGACTTCAATAACTGATAAAAGATTAATGATGATGATAGTAGTTTCTTAAAAGACACTATCAATAAGAATTTGATTCTAATGCATTAATGATGTTTTTATAATTAGTAATGTTTAATGAAAACATAAAAGTGCATTTAACATACTACTGAATATTATAGGGAAGCCTAAAGAAAGTAGGTTTATAAAAGAATTAATGAACCTATTGCATTATTACTTTTTTATCCCATTTTAGATACATTTAGAATCCAAAACTTAAATAGCAAAGTTTATAAATAGCAGCATGGAACAAATGTATCACACTATTTATATTTTTTATTATTTACAATCTTTTATATGTTAGGAAAAATAGGAATTAATATCTAATTTGAATTTGGATAAAAATATTCGGGCCAAAATTTCCTTTGATTTGGTTGATATTCTCTCATAAAAAAAAGCATTTTAGAACACTAAACATATACATATGTATGATCCTATTTTAGAACACTAAACAAACACATATGTATGATCCATTTTTTATTATTTGCATAATGCACTATTTTTTAAGATAAAACCCATTTAGAGGCCTAAATGTTAATAAAATAAAAAGGTGCAAGTCCTTAAGGGAAACTGAAGCCACTAATGCTCACAGAGCTACAATCAAAGCACCAAAAATACTAATAGAATAACATTTAGGATAACATTTCATAATATCCAGTTCCACCAACACATCAACAACTAACAAATGAGAGCCAATTGAAGTGGTGGTATCAATACGAAGGGGATGACCAAAAAGTGAGCCAAGCCTGTATAAGATATGAGGAGTGAACAAATGTGAGCGAAGATTCAGGAAGGAAACCCAAATCGAAACAATGGACATTTCCTTATTAATATTGAAAATGGGTGACCTATTGGTCAATTTTATGAAAAATTACTAATAATGTTGGATTAGTGCATTAAATTTTGATTATAATCTATATCACAACTCATTTTTTTTCAGGACATGCTGAAAATCCAACTAAGTAACTAAAAACTCTCCAGAAAGTTATAAGTTAAACAAGAATTTTCTGATCAAATCTAAAGGTGGCCTTTGATTAGGAAACTTTCCTACCAAAGAGAACTTTAAAGGAGCAGCAAGAGACACAACTACTTTTTTAAGATCCAAAGCAATGTAACCAGTGAAAAGTTAATGTTTAAAGATCTGAAAATGGTGCTGAAGATGAAGCCCCTAAAAGGGCATCAAGAAAAAATCTAGACTTTGATTTCTAGTTAAAAAATCAAGGATTAACTAACCTCACATGATTAAACCCCATTCAACTAAAGGATGAACAATCAAGGAGATGGAGCAATTCGAGAATAATGAAAAATAATGGGATAGGAAAATAGATAAACATAAATGATGGAAGAAACTTCTTAGAGCGAAAGAGGCATCTGGTGACCAGAAGATGAAACCCCTCCGATGAGGGGAGACGGTTAAGGAAAAAACCTAGTAGTGCTCATGCAACTTATTTTCATTTTTCACTTATCACTTACATTAGACATGCATAGGATCATGCAGTCATTGAACCTAAACCCTAAATGTCTCATTAGGCTCCACCAATGGTGATCGTGCATGCAAAAGAGCATTTGGAAAGCCAATGCCAATCATCAAATTTTAATTTATGATATTCTCAAATGTAAGAAAAAAGATAACTAACCTATGATGAGGCCAAACAATCAAGTCTACAAGGCTTGAACTAGTCGACATACACACCAATCTTCAAAGAATGGTACTAATAAACATGGATGCATGAAATAGGCTGATAACAATAAAAAAGGAATTAAAGGGCTTTATCGGGATTTCTTTTTTCAACAAAGAGGCCAATTAAGGAAAATTTATACACACATCACATACCCAAGTTTTGAACTCAAAACCTCTTAGTTGATAGCCAAAGCTCTCAACCAACGCATTAACATGAGTTGCATATTTGTTAGGATGTTCTAAGGGATGCTTTACTTTAAGAAGTAGATGTTAGGTTGTAAGATATTTGCTCCACTATGGTCACTAGCCTAAGAAATGTTGTAGAGTTGATTATGATAGGGGAGAGATAATTATTGTGTTAGATGTTGTTAGTGTATTTGAAGCTGCAAAAAGAGAAGCTAGGCATCAATTCAGGTAGCTTATGAGGTCGAGTGAAGGTTCTGGCCAAGCAAGGTGATGAACACATGGGTTGAAGGTGAGAGAGAAGAAAGTGAGAGAGAATAAGGTTATTATGAGCTAACAAAAGGAGGTTTGCTTAGCCCAAAATGTGGGAGAGATATGGACTCTGAGGGAAGTTTCAACAAATTTATTTTCTTAGATATGTCAGTTGCAAGCATGGTTAGGAGTTTGTATTGGAATTATTATTGTTTCATTATTAGTGTTGATATGAAGAAAATGTAGGATCAAAACATTAGAAAAAATTATTTCATATACCAATGTCAAGATACAATCCATTTTTATCGTCATATAATTATTAAATTAATTCATTGAAATGGAAAAGCATTTGAAAGTCTACCATAAAAATTATTGAATGAGGGTGGAACAGCTCTGCTATTGGAGTAGACAATGACTCGAGGAGAAGGGGTGGTCGGTAATTGCGAATGAAAAGGGGAAAAGCAACACAGGCTAGTCTAGCATAGGCTATCTGGCAGGATGTGGACTGGCATAAGGCTAGGAGGGCTGGAGAAGGGGTCTCATTTTGGGTATGATTTGACGATGTTGGAGTAGGTCATGTGGAGCTCATGTCCAAGAAGGAATGGTGGACGGCTTTGGTATGACGTTTGGAGCGAAGGAGATGGAGGTTGTCGTGTGCAAGAATATTTCATATGGGCAAGTATGTTCAAAGGGCTTATGCGAGAAATAGGCAGAGGGAGCACATGATCGGGAGTCTGGTTGGGTGGTGTATGCTTGGCATGCAGGAGTGCGATACACCAATGTATCGCAATGGTCATGGGTAGGCCTGATTCAGTTAAGGAGTGGGTGCGGGGGCAGTTGCCTATGTGGAAGCTGACAGACTAGGCTTCTTCACACGAGCAGGTGGGTGGAAAGTATAGAGTGAGATGGAACCCCAGAGGCTATAGTAGATCCTCCAAATGCCTTCTCTTTTTTTCTTCTTATTGGAAATTTAAAAGTCACCCCTCTGGATTTGATTGACCAAAACAATCCCCCTCTAGCACGGACTAAGTGGCATGCATGCACCCAATTAACCTGCTAAAAATAGTCGCTATTGTGTTAGAAGAAAATAATGTCGATTATGCCCTTATTCTAATGAAATCCAAAGATTTATATTTAATTCATTAAATTTAGTTGATATGGATGCTTGATACAACATTAAAAAACTAAATTAATGAATTAGAATGTATTTTGGGCTTAATATGATTTAATTAAGTTCAAAATAGTTCGAGATGAGTTAATTTTGTGTTGAAAAAATTTGATTCAATTTTATTTCCATTAAATTAAATTTAGGATAGGTTAATTTAGCTTGAATGAGTTTAGTTTTAAAATAAATTGTAAGGACCACAAGTTGCTTTTAAATTAGCTTGAATTGAAATAATGTGGATTGAGACTGATTTTGGTTGAAGAGATAAATATTGAAATGAGTTTGAGTTTGATTTGATTGATTTAGTATGATTAGAATTACGTCAAACATTTTGGCATTAAATAATGAGGTTTCTCTTAAACTGGTTTTAAGGTTGTTCAATTTGATTTTGATTGATTCGATGTGCGTTAATTTAGGCTGATCGAAGTCATTAAAGTCGAATTGATCATCAAGTTGAATTGACTCGACATGGATCGAGTGAATATAATTTAGACTAATTTGGCATCCATTACTTCGAAGTAAAGTTAATTGAATTCGATTTTATGTAAATCTATTTGATTGGAATTAAATTATTACGATCGAGGCTGAGTCAACACTATGTCATCAAGCATCCACCTAAAGGGAATCATAGAGGTGGCTTCTAAACTAAGTTAAGAGGGCATAACTTCTAGGAGAAGATAAGATGCCTACCTCACCAAAAGTGATGTCAACAGTAAATGATTAAACGAAGATTGCGATCATGATGGGGCACACATGATCGAACAAATATAATGATCATGGCATGATGTGTGATTGAACTGATATTGCGATTGTGGTGAGCCATGAATAATCAAATATAGATCAAGACTATGGAGGGATGTGTAATGGAATAATGATTGAGATCCTTAAAAGATATGTATGATCAAATGAAGATTGTGATCGTGGTAAGATGTACATAATTAAACAAAAAATTATAATCATGGAGAGAGGTACAATCAATAAAGATGGTGATCGTGGTAAGATTTGCATAATTGAATGAAGGTCATGATCATCGAAAGACATGCATTATTGAATGGAGATCATAAAAGTGGTAAGATATGCAACTAAATGAAGTTTGTGATTATGATGAGGTATGCATGATAAAACAAAGATCATGAGCGTGAGATCAAATATAGACCATGATCATGACTTTTCAAGTTTAATGAAACTCAATAAATTCTCTCGTCGTTAAGGTTGATTAAATATTTAATATCCCATTAACTTCCATAATCACAGTCGAGAAATTTTTCTACTCATGCAAGAAATTAAATTTTTGTAATGAAATTTACTCATACTTTAGCACATACGAAGAAGATTTGCGTCATATATATTTATAGAAGATCATTGTCTCTACTAATGATTGTTATTTCTATTTATGGGCGTACAAAATCTCTGGCTTTAAAATTTTATATTTATTTTTTTCAAATTTTATTGATTACTTTCTAATAAAGGCCATATACATATATGCACCAAACATGCATTATTTTATTTTAATAATTTTCCTATAAATTAATTTGCAGTGATGAACTACTTACCTTATTTTTTTAATTTCATTATTCCTTCCACCAATCAAACAATGATGATGTCTCATTAGAGGAAACAAGATATGTAGTGGGATCACTTTTAAGCAGAATTAGTGAGTGGTTAACATATGTACTACATGATATTTATTTTTATTATATGAATTAAATTGATCAGAAATTTTATTAATTTATAATATTATTAAAAACAAACTATTTCCAACCTAATGAAAGAGCCATTAAGACACCAAATTCATTTTGTAAAATGAAATAATATAAATATTGTAAGTAAATTCCATGGTCTACGGTAAAACATATACAAAATATGTTTTGTCAACTTCCACTCATTTATATATTTAAGAAAAATCATTTTGAGACCTCTTAAAACAATGCCAATTTGTGACACAAATAGTCAAGTTAGATCTCTTAATCAACCGCGTGCAATAAAAGATAAAATTAATTTTAAAATAAATAGAAAAAACTTAAATAATGAATTTAATGTTTATGACATGAATTTTGTGCCCTATTTTTTATGGATAATGCCAGCTCACCAATTTCATTAGTCACAAATGAGAAGAAAAATTAATGCACTTGAATATTTTCCACAAATACTTATTCTATTCCACATATTTATATCTCTAACATAGATTGCATATTTGATTCCAACTCTTATTAATTTTTTTCCGAGCGTGGTAGTGTTGGAAGGTACCGCATCTCATTTCCTCCATTGGCCACCCTAAAAACAATAATATTATGGCATTGTCTGATCTCCCCATATATCTCTTATGTTTCATCTCATCGCACTTGTCCATTATAAACATAGTCTGATTATCTGTTGTCTGCACCTCTTGGAGTTTCACTCTTGCCAACTATGCCCTCCTTGGATTTTAATGTTGTCCCTCACCATGGTAGCTCCTTTCTAATGATGTCGAAGAGGCCTCCAACACACTCACCTTTAGCGAACTTACCATAGAAAGAGAAGAAGCTGTCGCCAGCTTCCATCGTCGCTTCTCCTCCATCGGTAGCCACATCTATGGCTGTCGTTGTTTTGGCTCCAAGAATGGATGGCTTGTGACCCTTGAAAAAATAGATCTACAACCTTACCTGTTCAATCCTATCACAAAGGCTGAAATATTCTCCCATCCCTTTCACCTTGATCGAGCCACAATATGCCCTTGACGGCTCCATCAGGATTCCTTACAATAAAATTTTCTGGCACTTTTCAACAAATGACATATATTTTCATAAGATCATTGTCTCCTCAAATGACTCCTCTAGAACTCTTGTTGTTATCTTTGGCATTATAAAAGCGCTTGCTTTGGCAAGGTCAGAAGATCTTACTTGGGTTCTCGGGCCACAATTATCTCTTTATAATATGGAGGACGAGGAGCAATTTGAGGATGTTTACTATCATGTTGAAAATCAAAGGTTTTATGTAATCACAAATTTTTCTATGGTGCTTGCTTTTGACCTCAATGGAGAAAATGTGGAATTAATATTGCCGAATTAGCCCAACCCATACTATCGCATCAGAAACTTTGAGTGTATGTACTACATTGCCATTTGTCAAGAACTCTTCTAAGAATAGAGAGGGTGACTAATATGACTCTTCATAGTCACCATTATGCAAAGACGATGAATATCTCTGTTTTCAAGTTTGAGCCAGCTATTATTTCTTCTACTTCTTCTTCTTCTTCTTCATACTCTGAATGGATCCCAATCAACGAGCTGGGGGAATACTCCTTTTTTGTGGGTTGTGATCATATATTTTCTTTGCATCACACAGTTGCTACCGGAATTAAACCAAACTGCATATATTTTGTCGATCATTCGAGCAACATGTTTCCATGTGATGTTGATTGTGATGTAGGACTTTTTGATCTTTACAATGATCGCATTCAGTATATCCTTCACCCTTATTCACGAACTAATTGGCCTCCATCAATATGGTTTACACCATCACTTACATAAATTGAGTATCTTAATATTTTCTAAGCATGTAATATGAATATTTTTGGATTATAAGTCTATTTTAAATATTTATTGGACAAATTATTAGGTAATGTTGAGTATTTTTTTATTTAATTATGTGCTTACCTTTTTATATTTGTTTTGAAAAAAGGATATTAATAATGTTAGATCACAATTGAGTCTTTTTGTGATCTTGTTAGCAAGTAGAATCTGTTTCTTTTTTTGACGTAATGAATGGTTTGGAGTAGATTACATAAAAAAACAATTATGTGAAATGAAAAAAAATGATGTTTATATGAAAAGAATGAGAGAAAATGTTCCCAAAATTATATATACTCATAAATCTAATGTCATGAATTTTTTTTAGAAAATACATAAACAAATCTTTGTAAGGCAATATTAATATATTTTACCTCAACTATTATTTTAAAATAAATCAAGGATTCCAATAAAAAAAGATTTAACAAAAAAATTATGTCTTTGTCAACTCCTTTGCATGAAGCATATGAATATTTTGCATGTAAATAAAGAAAAATTACAATATAAAAAATTAACTAGTCACTATTGTACACTTAATGTAGATTTCAATGAAAAGATTTAATGAAAAAAATCTGTCATTGTCAACTCCTTTGCATGAAGAATATTTATATTTTGCATTTAAATAAAGAAATTTTAGAATATAAAAAATTTGACTAGTCACTATAGTATCACTTAATGTAGATTAAAATTGAAAAATTTCATTAATGGTTCAATGTTCTAAGAAATGGTTCTATTACTAAAGTAAACCAAATATATATCTATAAATAAATAAATTAGATTTGATCCCCTTTTATAATTTAGATGCATCATTCCTATCTAATTAAAAGTGTACACTTTTTATGGTGATATTTTGATGAGAAAATTATAGTAGTTGTTTTTTTTTTTTTAATTATATATAATGCCAAAATGTCATCATTCTATCATGTTGGTCCAACATCATTTGACTATTATCATCGAAACATTAACGTCAAACACTCATTGTTTAATTATCATAGCTTGTTCACCATTATTTGACCAATACCATCTTACTGTTGTTGACTGACCACCAACTCCTAATTATGATCCAACCACTATTGCTAAATGGCATCATTTGTTGTCGCCATCATATCTCCATTTCTTTCACAATACCTACAATTATAAGAGACCAAATAAATATTCCTTTGTTATATCATCTTCTCCTGTTCTGAGTAAGAGCTATCTTCTTTAAGTACATAATTGATTTTCTCAACAAAGTAATGACCTACATTATTATTCCTATCTAGTTTTTTCACGTAGAAAGTCCATGTCTCCAATATTTTTCCCTTTTATTTTCATGTCATGGATCTTTGCATAATGTTGTGGCATTAATCCCTTAGTCTGCCACCACAAAATTTCAAGCACACAATAGGTCAGGTCAATAGGTACATTTAACTTGTATATAACCATGTTTGTTGAAAAAGAAGCTTTGCTTTAGAACAGGTGCAAAGCAAAATTGAATTAAATTTCTTTGAAAAAATTAAAATTGATTTTAGAATTTTAATTTTGTAATTGAACATACCTTTAGAAATAATATACTACCTCATTTGGTGGAAATAAGATTTTGTAATAGGGTTCAGATTTTGAATTGCAAATTTGATCTTGAAAATTGTAGCCAAATTCATGGATGAATTACATATGACCCCGAAGAGTCAAAATGATATTCAATCAAATATTTAGCTACGATAATCTAGATGTGCTACCTATAATTTCATATTTAAGGTCATAACCACAAGTGATATATCTTCCCAAAGAAAAAAAAATCATTACCTGTTAATTATTCAAATATGGCGATGATAATCATCATTGATTTTAATTTTTTCCAAAGAAAATTAATTGAATTTCAAAATTGATCCAGTGTCTTTAATGCTCTTATGAAAGTAAGCTCTCATAGTTAATTACTTCATAAGAAAGTTGAGTTCTTTGAAAATATTAATGATTAAAGTAATGATAGAAATTTCATTTTGAGATTTTAAAGGAGAGATATCAAAGGAGTGAAGTTTGAATTTCAACAAGGATTGGATCAAACTTGAGCACTTATATCTAGAGGTAAATGGAGGAGGCATTTTGAGATTTTGAAATGATTCAGAAATGCCTCAGCCTAACTTATGTGTTGGGCTTTAAATTTTCATTTTGAGAAAATTTTAATTATAGTGACAATTTATTAGAAAGTTGGGATTATATTCATGAAGTTGGAGCGTATGATTTTGAGTTTGCCATGGATCCTGTCTACTTTGGTCACTAAACAATTATAGTATGGACCTACCTAATGTAGTGCAAATCTAAACTTATATTGACCTGGATTGGGGAGCCAGCTAACAACCCATGCGCTTTAAAACTATGTATCCAATCTTTTTATGAAATATGGGTAGGGACATTATTATTTAATTTATGAGGAAATGGGGCTGACACCTAGAGCAGTTCGTAATTGGTCAGTTGTTTCATATGAGAAAATGCAATTAAAATTTTTAACTCTTTAATTTTTTTCTAATGCAATGTATGCTAATTAACCTTTAAATGCATAAATTGATACAAAGAAATTTTAAAAAGACTTCAAATTTTTTTTTTTCTCTTGAGATTGCACAACAACCCTAGATAGAACTGCACACTAATAGGCCATGTGGTATGCTAGAACCCATAGGCTTGGCTAGTGGGGTATTTAATAATAAAGAGAAGATTTAAAATATATGCATGAAAACCCACGTTGAACCCTAGATTACTTCTTAGAATTGATTATATTTTTATGTGAGTCTAATAATTTTTATTTCATTTGACTGGAAAAAGTTTTTTAGTGTGCATGCCGTCATGAGTGATGCAGAGCATATTAACTTAGAGTGGTTGGCGGAAAAACTTATTGTCAACTTTGGTTACTTTAGTAAGTTAGAACTACATTCTTTTACTATTTTTATTATTGGTATAAGATTACTTGAGTATATTTTATTATTTTATCCCTTTTAGCATTCTTTGAGTAGGTGAGGAATTATTTCAGTTGCAAGGAGCTACTGAAGGACTTCAATTAATATTTTGATATTTTTCATTTCCATAGTTTCTAATAGTCACAGTTATTATTTTGCTTGAGTTAATTTACCGTAAGATCCCTACATCACTAATTGGTATCAAAGCTAGATGGCCGAAAGCAGCATATGGGTGGCTCCCGGGGCGAAAAACTACCTTGGAACTCTATGGATGGAGCACGATGGTTTGGAGTAGTGGAAAGAAGAGTTATCCATATAATTGAATCAATTTTGTGGTGAAATTCATCATGAGTTGAGGGAAATCAATGACGTTTGGGCAGGAACCTATTAGCACGGATGGTACCATCAGCTAATGTACTAATGGTGAGATGGGTGATGGAAACTGAAAGTCTTGGGGATCTCATATTATTGAAGCTTTGAGCTCAAATGAGGAATTTGATCGACCCAAAAACTTTGAAATAACTAATTCATAGGATTAAGTGATTAACCATAGCAGAGGGCGACCATCCTCACATTAATTTTTGAGTTAAGCTTGATATATATACTTTGATGGCAATTAGACATAGAAGACTAATTGGATTGGGAGAGATTAGTTGGAACATTCTTCAAATACATGGAGATAGATCCTTAAAAGAAATTTAAGTATGTTGCCATGTCGGGTCAAAGCAGGAGGTAGTGAGTGGTGGTAGCAAGTGCTCCAAATTCGATTGAGGGAAGGACATGGTCACGTACGAAGCTAGCATCGAATGAAACAGCTGTTGCGAGGACACTATCTCCTGACCAACTACGAACAATTATTGTATTTGTAATATCAACAATGCATCCAAGGCAATAGATTCATTAATGATTATACCAAAGAATTTTATTATTTAAGTGCTAGAAATAACTTAAATGAACATGCTAATCAATTGGTACCATGTATATTGGTAGGTTAAAAGAGGTGATCCAAGATAAATTGGAGTTAAATTATGTATGGTCCTTATCCTAAGCTGTTAGCTAGGCATTAAAGGTGGAAATGCAATTACTGTGTTATAACATAGGGTACCAAAATAGGCATACAACATTGGAACAAGCAATTGAAAACATTAGATTATCAAATTCTATTACACCTAAAACTAGTATATAACAAATTACAATTCTTGGAGCTACCAGACAGAATACTGTAGTTAACAGAGCCATGGATTCAAGAGTTGGGCCAAAAGGAAAAATTGATATCTTAGAAAATCCTGATGCCAAACCTACTAATATTAATTTTTTCGATGTTTTTAACAGGGACATAGGTCTAATGAGTTCCCATCAAGACCTCACCTGTAATTAGTGAATGCCGAGGCAAGCCAGGATGTGGCAAAACTTGAAAATTTACATAAGGATGTAGTAGCATATGTAAGAGAACCACTTGTCTGTGAATTGGAAAAATATTTATTAGCCCCCAAGTAGCCTTGCACTTCTCAAAGAAATGCCTTGTTCAGAACCATATGTACTATCGGTGGAAAGGTTTGTGATATTTTAATAAATAGTGGATGTAATGAGAATATAGTATTGCGTGCAATGGTGGAATCTTTGCAACTAAGGACTTCTACAAATCCTAATCCACACAAGATCAAATGGGTTAAGAAAGGAGTAGAGATTTCAGTGATTGAATTGTTCAAGATGATGTTCTTTATTGGTAAACACTATGCCAGTGAAGTTTTTTGTGACGTTTTGGATATAGACGTATGTCATCTTATTTCAGTGAGGCTATGGTAGTATGTTGTTGGTGTTATGTATGATTTTAAGGCCAATACGTATGCTTTGACTGGAAGGGTCGACTTCTGCATCTACATCCAAGCAATGCCTATCAGGAATTAAGCCTTTCTAAGAATAAAATTTCTTTGTTCATGTGTATACCTTAGCCTTACTAAACTCCTCGAGGGAATTAAAAAAATTATTAGCTTTGATAGTGAAGAAATTGGCCTCAAAAGTTTATAATTTCAACCCGCCTGTAGCAGTAAGTTCTTTATTAGAGCACTTTGTTTATATTTTTACTAAAAACATGCCTAATAAGCTGCCCCCCCCCCCCCCCCCCCCCCCCCCCCCCCCCCCCCCCCCCAAGGACAATTCAGCATCAATTTGAGCTCATGCCTGGGTTAACCTTACCTAATCAGCCACAATATAATCTCAATCCTAATCATAACAAGATACTATAGCAAATAGTCGATAAATTGCTTGACAAACAACTAATACAACACAATTTGAGCCCTTGTGTTGTACCCTTCTTATTAGTGCCTACGAAGGACGGTAGTTGAAAGATATGCATGAATAGTAGAGTAATCAATAAAATCATAGTCAAATTTATATTTCCAAGGCCGAGAAGGAGGAGATAATGTAGGAGCTTGTAGCTTCAAAAATATTTTCTAAGCTAGATCTTTATAGTGGCCACCACCAGATTAGTATCTGGCTGGGGGACGAATGGAAGACAGATTTTAAAACATGAGAGGGCCTTTATGAATGGAAGATAGTTCCTTTTGCTTTGTGTAATGCTCTGTCCACTTTCATGCGCTTAATGAATGAGGTTTTGAAACCATTTTGATATCATTATTGCGTAGCCTATTTTGATGATATATTTGTTTATAGCGCTACATTGACAGATCATTTAAAACATTTAAAGGACATTCTAGAGACATTGAGCCTGAATAAACTTTATCTGAATACATCTAAATGTGAGTTTGGAACCCAATTGGTGTCATTTTTGGGGTTTAGAATTTTGTAAGAGGGTGTTAAAGCTGACCCTTGCAAATTCACAACTATCTAAGATTGGGAAGTTCCCAAATCATTCACTGATATTCGAAGCTTTCATGAAAATTTATTAAATGATTTAGCACAATCTTGGCACTGATAAGTTATGTTTTAGAGTTAAATAAGTTTTTGTGGACTTGCCAACATCATAAGAGTTTTGATGATCAAAGTGGCGTTAACCTTAGCTTCTATCCTATCATTGCCAGACTTTAACAAGCCATTTATTGTAGAGATCGATGCTTCATTTGTTGGTATTGGGGTGGTTTTGGCTCAAGATAACTTCCCAGCAAGATAATGTTGGTCAGTTTATGAACATGAGTTATATACTATTGTTAGAGCACTAAGACAGTGGGAACACTATATGTTATAGCAAGATTTCATTCATTGTAGTGATCACAAAGCATTATAATACATTAACATGCATAAGAATATAAATCAGATGCATACAAGGTGGGTTATGTTCTTACATAAATTTACACTTGTCTTTAAACATAAAAGTTGAGCTCAAAATTGAGTTGTAGATGCCTTAAGTCACCGATTAGCACTGATTACTCAATTACAAACATATTTTGTGGGGTTAGAATGCTTAAAGGAATTGTATCCAGGTGATGTTCATTTTGATGAAATATGGCAAAGGTGTCTAAACCAAGATTCCATGGAAGATTACTCTATCCGGCAGGACTATCTCTTCAAGGGGAACCTGCTCTGTATACCCAAATCCTCCTAGAGTCAACTAATAATTAAAGAAGTTCATGGTGGAGGCTTGTTCGCACATATGGAATCAGATAAGATGAAATCACAGTTGCAAACCAATTTCTATTGGCAACATCTTAGAAAGTACATGTTGAGGTTTATTTAGAGAAGTTCAGTATACTAAAGCTACAATGGTGTAGTTCAAAACACTGGATTATACCTCTCGTTCCCAAATCCAAAATCCATATGGAAAGACCTCAGTTTGGATTTTATATTAGGTTTTCCCTAGACTCATCGTGTCAATGATTCAATCATGGTGGTGTTCGATTGATTTTCTAAAATGGCACATTTCATCACCTATAAGAAATCTTTTGATGCCTTAAACAATGCTAAATTGTTTTTTCATGAAATTATGCATTTACATGGGATTCCAAAAACTTTAACATCAGACTAGGATGTTAAATTCTTAAGCCATTTTTTGCAAGAGCTTTAGAATAAATTAAACACTCAAGGTCAACATTGTTCATCCTATCACCCACAAACGGATGGAATAACTAAAGTCATTAATAGAACTTTAAGAAACTTATTATGATGTTTAGTATAGGAATAACTGAAGAGTGGGATGATGTGTTGGGTTAAGCCAAATATGCATTTAATTCCTTGCCAAATTGGTCGACAGGTAGGTGTCCCTTTAGTATTATTTATACTAAGAATCCAAACACCATTGTTGATGTTGTAGTTATTCCCAAGTGAACAGTGAGAAATTTTTTTCAAAATCAAATGATTCGTGATTCCCATAATGATTTGCTTTATTTATATTTTTGAATGGTTTTCTTTCAATTAAATTTGCATAGTTATACATTATACCACCTCAAAGGGTAAACTAATGTCCTTCTATCGATTTGAAAGAGAGAAAACTATCATTTATTTTCTGAATCAGATGCAGCATAGGGAATGTATAAATCATCCCAAAGGATGATAAAAACATTCTCCTATCATTCTAATTAGGAGAATAAATTATAATTTTATTTCCATAATCAAATAAAGAGGATATTTTATCTGCCTGTAATATTGAATCAAATATCCAGCTATCCTTTGAATATGAAATTAAATTTTAAAATATAGATAAGGTGAGGTCTACATTCACAATTTTTTTCCCTATCTTAGAAAGGAAACTAAGATAGGGTTTGTTATATTCTGGGATCTAGACTCCCTATAGGGGCAAGCCTCTATAGTTAATTACATCTCCTAATAGAATACTCTCAATTAAAATGAAAACTAAATAATTCCAAAATTAATATATAAGTCTAAAGAAATATTTGGGTTAAAGTTTCTATGTTTAGGCTTTAGATTATAAATTTTAACACTTGATTTGGAAGTTTAGATTTGATTAGATTGAGGAAAGTGTAGAGAGAAAGGTGTATACAATCTGGACTTAACACCTACCTAAAGTGGACTGCCAACTAATAATCCTAATCACAACAATCACCGATAAATGCAAGATTTAAGATAGTTCTATCCTAGGAATCAAGGAATTTATTATATTAAGAGACTTAAATAAGATGCAATGAAATATGCTTACAAAAATAAAAAATCTACTCGTATGCTAATGATGTATGAATAGTTATATATATATATAAAAGAGCTTATTTTATTAATATAAAATTTTCAAGTTACATCCCAGGGTCTACAGTAAAGTAAAGGTGGTCGGGCCCCACTGACAACAAACCTAGACTCTAAGCTTATAAGAAAGTAGAATCAAATATGACTACTTAAGGTCTTCAGGCTCCAGGTCTTCTGTGGAATTCCAAAAAGGAACATCCCCTTGAGAGAGGATCTTACTTTTTGGAGCCCCACCTGTATGTGTATAAGCTGTCATTTTTGGTTCTATTACAAACTCAAGACACTATACAACTCAATCTATATACAAGAATATAGGAAATAAAAATTACATCTCTTAATAAGTACATCAATCCCTAGGAACATTCTACTTTGCAGGAATGTAAAAGCAAGTAAGTAAAGTATAGAAAAGTAAATGTATGCCATGAGTGCATTATGAATAGTTATATATATACAAGAAAGTAAAGATAAGAAACTAGAGTACACGGCCCTCAGTTATTTACTCTACTCTCTAGTGCACTGACACAAAGTAAATATGCATACTATAATTTTTGTAGAAAAGTAAGTAAATAAATATGGGAGCCCTCTAGGCAAGACACCCACAATCAAACCATAATGAATCACCGACCTAGCCTAGGTTAAAGTTTGTTTTCCTAGCAAGCATCTAGGTATGTGAGAGAGGTCGTGTGGCTTGGGCAGGTCTTATAGGAGTTTATGTTTGAATTGCATGTATTATTAAGGTTTATTATTAAAGGACAAATGTGAATTTAATTAAAGTTTAATTAGTGTGTATTTGACTTTTAAATTAATCTAATTTTAGATGTTTAAATTATTGATTTAATTTTAAAAAATTATTGATTGATAACCTCCTAAGTGCAGGAAGTTAACAATTTATAAGTCCTAGAACTCTCAAAATGAATATCCATCTTATAAAGTAGATAGTTGTAAATTTGAGAGTTCCCAAAGTTTTATTAGAGAGAGAGAGAAAGGGACCTTATAAATACAAATGTGACATACTTTCCAAAAGGAGTCGAGTATGCCACATAAGGTCGATGTATTATTATTTGTTTGAAGATATGGAAATCCAAATGTATTAGTACCCTCCTAAAAGGAATCATGAACAACATATGGGAGAATCTCTTTGTTATTTAAGTGTATAAAAATATCTTTTAAAATCAGAATGCCTAAAGCCTTCCAAAAGGAATCAAGCTTTAGGCATGAAAGACCATAATTCATTTAATCTAAATTAATAATCAAATTTGATTGATTAAGATAAATTCTAATCAATCAAATTATCAAATTAATTTAGTTCAAATAAATTAAAATTTAATTTATAATTTTGTGAATTTTATTATAATATTTTGAATTTTTCTAATTATTTAATGAACTTTAAATGAATTTTAATAAAGGATAAATAATTTATTAATGAAATTAAATTATAAAATTATTCTAAAATTTTATTTGAAATAGGGAGATTAATTTTTTAATTTTATTTGAATTAAATTGAATTTTTAATGAATTTTGGAATTATTATCATTATTTAATAAAATATTAAAAGAAAATTGATTATTTAATGAATAATTAAAGAATTAATACTTAAAATTTATTTTAAAATTTTAATTTAATTCAAGATATTATTATATGATTTTATTAAATATTAATCAATTTTCTGATTTATTTATTTTATTTTATTATTTATTAATGAAATTGTTTAATTAATGAATCCTTAAGTAAAGTTTTAATTTCAAAATTATTTAAAATATAATTAATTGTTTCTGATTTTATTTGATTTTGGTTGAATTAATTTTATATTTTTTAATATTATTTGAAAATTATATGAATTTAAACGAATTTTGTTGAATTTATTAAAAGAACATTTAATTAGGGGTATTTTAAGAATTAATTAAAATTTAATGAGAGTGGGATTTTGAAATTGAACATTGAATGATTATAGACATAATTTTGGATTAATTGAAATTAATGTTGAATTTTAAATGATTTTATTTAAAATGTTATTATTTATTTTAATCAATGTTTAATTATGGGTGATTAAGTGTTAATTAAAATTTAATGAAGTTTAAGTTTGAATTTTAATTTTGAATGGTTATATTTGCTTTAGATTTGATTGGAGTAAATTTAGGTTGATTTTAGATTTTTTTTAGGAATTTTATTTGACTTATTAGATTTAATTAAATCTAAACCTTTAATGAAAGGTTAATTTAAATTAATAGTTGTTTGAGATCAATTAATGTCAAAATGGGGTATATTAGATCTTAGGGTATATAAAGCTAGTTTTCTTTGTTTATGCCTCTTCCCAAAAAGGAATGGAGTGTAGTTCTTCCTAAATTTCTCTAAGTTAGCTAAGACAATATCCTTAATTGTTGTCCTTAGTGTCACTAGGTTATAGGATTTAAAATCAATGTCTACTAACCCTTTTGGACACAAATTACAATCACACCATAGCATAGCAATCATGAACAAGTGTACTAAATCTAAGAAAAAAATGAATGCAATGAATTTTCAAAGATTCTACCTAAAAAATGCTTTGATTTAATTAAAGATTTATTCAATAAGCAATCATATATTTGCTTTAGCTTAATGACATTATACTGAATAGAAAATACATCATAATACATTAAGGTTCCTTTGAAATTATAACCATTAAGTATTTAGAGAAGAATCAAAATAAAAAGGGTTGTAATAATTGTTCTCTAGATACTCAATGAGTATGAGTTACTCTTGAATATGATTTCTTAATGACACCTTAAAGTATTTATGTACACTCATTATGATATCATTTAATTAGTAATGAATTTCATTCAAAATATTTGGTTAGATAATAAACTATTACTTCTAAAAGAAAATTCAATTCTAAATTAAATGAAAATCATAATAATGCATACAAATACCCAAGATGCATATAAATATTCATATCAATTTTTTTTTTTTTTTTAACAAAGCTGCAAAAGGCTTTTATTAGGTAGGAAAAAAAATTACAAATTTTGTCCTAAGGAGGTCTAAAAGCATCCTCCTTAAGGATATTAACAAAATCATCTAAGGAAATAAAATCTTGCTCTTGTCTCCATAAAAAGGAGGAAGAAAGAGCATGCTTCGCACAACAATCTATAGCCCTATTTAACCTTCTAAGCATATAGTTGAAAATTACATGATTAAAATCTTTAACAAAAGAAAGATCAAAATCCAAAGAATTGCATCTCCAATTGCCGAGTTGAACATTATTATGAAGCCACTCCATGTTTGATTTGTTATCCCCTTCAATGATGATGCCCATAGTATTAAGAGAGTTGCTATTTGCATATTTTACATTCTTGCAACTTGTATAGTTTTGATGATTCCAAATATTATTCTTTTATGTATTGATATCTTCTAACACTTTTTGGAAGATTTTCTTTTGCCCTTGTGTGAACTAATATTTCAGGAAAATTAAACTCTAGACTATTGAAGACTTCAAATTAAATTTAGCATGAGAGATTTTATGAATTAAAGCCTGTACTTTTCTTTGAATTAAGTTTGAGAGGGAGCGATTGTAATTGAGTGAATAAACACACACACACACACTTAAGGAGATCTTTAAAAATTTATACTGATTGTACGGGACGAACATAGTTCGTATGGGATGATCAAGTCAGTTATCTCCTCTAAAGAGCAAAGGAACTAGTAGGAGTCAAAGAAAATTTTTCTAAGTCCTGATCATCAAGGACGAATATTTAATCGTCCAAGGATGAAATGTTCTCTAGAAAATTTTTGTTCAAACAAAATTCATATTCATACTAGGACTAAATGCTCTCTGGAAAATTTTTATCCAGACAAACTAAAATTTGTCCCAGGATGAAATGTCCTCTAGAAAATTTTCGTTCAAACAAAATTCATATTCGTGTCAGGACGAAATGCTCTCTGGAAAATTTTCATCCAAACGATCGCAAATTCATCCCAGGACAAATTGTTCTCTATAAAAATTTCGTCCAGACAAACTCATATTCGTCCCAGGATGAAGTGAACCGACTCTTCAAATTTTGGCGATGTCCTGCAGCTTTTGGGAACCGACCTATGGTATAACTGTTCATACCGGATGAACCTTGTTCGTACGGAATGATGCTCGGGTACATTTTCATTTCATACCAATATACATTTGGTTCGTTTCCACACATTGAAGTAAAATCATCCAGGGTGATCCACGATCGTACGGGACGATCAAATTCTTGTTGACTTGAAAATTTGTAATTTTTGGACAGTTTTTCTTGTCTTTCATATAAATAGTCCAATTTATACTGTCACTTAATATTTTTGCCTACTGATCTTCGTGCCTATTGAAAGAAGAGTCAAGGAGAGAGTTTGAGAGAGTGTTCGAAGGAGGATTCTTACTACTAGAGCCTGTAGGCTTCACTTGGTGTTCAAAGGTAAGAATCTTTACTTTTTATTTATGTTTACTTCATTCTTTTCTCTCTTCCTTCTAGATTTCTTGTGAAGAAGTCTGTCAAGGAGATCTGGTTCTCTTCCAACACTTGGAGAGTGTGAATAGCCAAAGTGTTCTATGCCCACACTAGGAGAGTATGAAAGGACGAAGGGTTCTCTGCCCACACTAGGAGAGTGTAAAAGAACGAAGGGTTCTCTGCCCACTCTAGGAGAGTGTGAAAGGAAGAAGAGTTCTCTGCCCACACTAGTAGAGTGTGAAAGGACAAAGGGTTCTCTGCCAACACCTGGAGAGTGTGAACGGACGGACGGTTCTCTGCCAACACTAGGAAGAGTGTAAAAGGACGACGGTTCTTTACCACACTGGGAGTGGTGGAAGAGAGTTTTGTAAAGGCTTCTCTACCTTGCTGTGGGTGCAAAACCAGATTCACTAGTGGTATTAGTGCAATACTCTGAGGGTTCCTCCGGGGAGTGGATGTAGGTTAAGTTTGATGGAACCACTATAAATCTCATGTCTTTTCTTTTTCCGCTGCATTTTATTTTTCTGTTTTACTATTTCAAAATTATGGTTTAAAAACTTTTTCTATAAAATTCACTAAATTTAAATTCTTAGTTTAAATTTTAAAAGAGGGTAAAATTTTTTAAGTACCAATTCACCCCCCATCTTGGTAAGCCGCTGGGACATAAGCTTAGGTTTAGCAACCTAATTCATAGTGAACAAGTTTCAACAAGTGCTATCAAAGCTTAGTTTCAAAAGCATAAGTTTAGACTACTTTTTGATTGACGTAAATTGCTACATTTGGAAACCAAAATACATATAAGGATTACTCTATAACTAGACCTCCATTGTTCAACAATATTACTTTTGATTTTTTGAAAACATGCATGTCTACATTTTTACAGTCACTTGATTATCATATGTGGATCTTAGTTCAGGAAGGGTATACAAAACCAACTAGACTAGTTGGCAGAGTTAGAGTTGAAACACCTTTTGTGAACTGGATAGTGTGAATTAGCACAACTAAACGTCAAATGTTTGAGTAGTTTCTTTTGTGCTTTAAAATCAGAAGACTACATGCGGGTTTTTACTTGCAAGAGTGGAAAGGACATATGGGTTAGACTTTGTATAACTTATGAGGGGACTAATTAGGTTAAGAAATCTAGACTTAATATCTTATTGCATGATTATGAACTGTTTCGCATGAAATCTAATGAATCCATTTCTGATATGTACACAAGATTCACACAAATAGTCACCTCTTTACATGTCTTAGGTAGGTAACTAATGAATGCTGAATTGGTTAATAAGATTCTTTGTTGTTTGCCTACTACTTATGATGCTAAAATTACTGCAATTATAGAGTCTAAAGATTTAACATTTACTCTATTGGCAATCTTCTTGGTTCGCTTATTGCTTATGAGTAAGGAGTTAGCCAAAGAAAGATTGATGCAGGTGAACCACGAAAGGATAAGAACATAGCACTAAAAGTGGAAGAGTCTGAGAGTGAACACTCACAACCTAAGGATAAAGATGACATCGTATTAATGACTAGACAATTTAGAAGCTTTCTGAAGAGGAAGCAGAAGAGATGCCAGTAATGGAATAATGGTTAATTTAATAGAAATGCCAAGGTTTCAAATGATGTTATTTACTATGAGTGCAGGAAACCTGGACACATAAAGATAGATTGCCCAAAACGCAAAGCCACTCCTAGCAAGGAGAAGGTAGAGGAGAAACCTTTTGTGAAGAAGGAAAAGAAGAAATTCCAAAGAGCTTTTTGGGCGAACTCAGCTTCGGACTCGTCAGAGATAGACAATTAAGAGGAAGTCACTATTGTGCTTAATGGCCGATAGTCTTGATCAGTCAGATCAAGAAGAGGTATGTGACTTAAATTATGATGAACTTTTTGAAGTTTCTGAACACATGCATGATGCATATAGGAAAATGAAAAAAATACATGCTAGTCTAAGTTTAGAATTTGAAGAACTACAAATGAATCATGAAATTCCTAGGAAAGATCATGCTTTAATTGATGACAATCATATGAAATTACTTGATAAGTTTGATAACTTGAATAAAATTCATGAAAATTTAAAATCATCCTATGCTGAACTTGAGAAAGATATTAAAAATTGTAAGCATTAATTGGAGAGCAAGATTTATAGATCAAATTATATAAATCAAATTTTGAAAGATATGAATTCATTTTACAAATTCACGATAAAAGCTCTCGAGGATAATAGGATACCCTCTAAACTTGAAGATTTCACTAATCCTATTTTATATCCTAAATTTATGTAATCCTTAAAAAGACAAATGAATAGTAGTAGTAGACTTAGGAATCCTTTTTCAAAAGTCAAATGTAATAATTATGGATTGTTTGGACACATAGCTCACACCTATATTTTGAAGAAGAAAACTTATTTGGTGTGGAAACCTAAGATGCATAAACCTAGACATATCATACATGCATCTCTTTATAAATTATCAAAATGGGGAACCCAAACTTGTTTGGGTTCCCAGGTCTAATGTTTGATAATTTTGTAGGGTCGCTCTCACACAAGACCTCGTGAGAGCATATGGTACCTGGATAGTAGATGTTCAAAGCATATGACTGGAGATACTGCATAATTCATATCGCTGGAAGCCAGGAGTGGAGGCTAGGTTACACTTGGAGATAACACCACAAGGAAGGTGATAGGGACAAGTATGATTGAAAATCTAAAGAAATTTTACATTGAAAATGTGTTATTGGTAGAAGGCTTAAAGCATAACCTGTTAAGTATGAGCTAGCTATGTGATAAAAGATATTGTGTAAAATTTTTTCCTACTAGCTACATATTAAGCCTGAATGGTAAAAAGATGTTTTGAATGGTAAAAGGGTTAATAATATTTATATGCTAGACTTGAATTGTATTCAAACTCTTACTATTTTTTGTTTGAAAATTGTATCTGATGAGTCATAGCTTTGGCATAGGAGACTTTGTCATTCTATCATGAAAAATCTTAGGAGGATTACCCAAAAGAACTTAGTGAGAGGTATACCAAAACTAGACTTTACTAAGGACCACCATTGTGATGCATATCAATTAGGAAAATAAGTGAAGTCCTCTTTTCAGTCCAATAAGGATCTTAGAACTAGTAAACCATTGAAGATTTTGCATATGGATCTTTTTGGACCAGTTGGAACTATAAGTTTAGGAGGGAAGGTATACAGCTTTGTGATTGTTGATGATTACTCTAGATTCACATGGGATAGATTTCTATTTCATAAGAGTGAATCATTTGAGGAATTTAGAAAATTTTCAACTTGGATTTAAAGAAAACTTGAGTATGAAATCATGACTATACAAAGTGATCATGGAGGAGAATTTGAAAATGAAAGATTTGAGAATTTTTGTAAGAAGAATGGAATTTATCATAATTTTTCTACACCTAAAACCCCTCAGCAGAATGGCGTATTTGGAAGAAAAAATAGAACATTAATAGAAGCTACCCGAACAATCTTGGCAGAATACTCACTTCCTAATATTTTTGGGCTGAGGCGGTTAGCACTACATGTTATGTTCTGAATAGAGTGAATGTGATATCTTTTTTAAATAAAACATCCTATGAATTGCTAAAATAAAGAACACCTAGTTTATCTCATTTGCATATTTTTGGTTGCAAGGTGTTTATACATAATAATAAAAAATCCGCCTTAGAAAAATTTGATCCAAAATTGGATGAAGGAATTTTTGTTGGATACTCAAGTGTTGAAAAATCTTGTAGAGTATTCAATAAATGAACTTTGGTAATTGAGGAGACCACACATGTTATACTTGATGAATCTAAAAGTTTGGAAGAGCCAAATGTTGTAGAAGATGAGATTGAGGATAACTCCCAAAAGATTGATAAAATAATTTTGGGAGAAAATTTGAAAGAAAATGTGAAAGAAAATTTGGAGATAGAAAATCCTTTGCTTAGAGATTTGAGATTTTCTAAAAATCACCCAAAGGAGTTGATAATTGTTGAACCTAATAAGGGTGTAAGGACTCGGCGTGGATTAAACAAAGAAGTCAATCATTCAGCCTTCGTTTCAACAATAGAACCCACTAATATTGATCAAGCACTTTCGGATGAATTTTGAATTTTGGCCATGCAAGAAGAGTTAAATCAATTTGTAAGAAATAAAGTTTGGGAATTAACTATAAGGCCAACGGATCAAAGTGTAGTTGGAACTAAGTGGTATTCAAAAATAAAATGAATGACTCAGGAGTAGTCATTAGAAATAAGGCTAGATTAGTTGCTAAGGGGTATAATCAGATTGAAGGAATTGATTTTGAGGAGACTTTTGCCCCTGTAGCTAGACTTGAAGCAATTTGGGTTTTGCTAGCCTTTACCTATTTTAGAGGATTTAAATTGTATCAAATGGATATAAAAAGTGACTTTTTAAATGGGGTAATTCAAGAAGATATTTTTGTAGAACAACCACCAGGTTTTAAAAATTCTAAATACCCAAATCATGTTTTCAAATTAAAAAAGGTATTATATGGATTGAAATAGGCATCTAGGGCTTGGTGTGATAGGTTGAGCTCCTTCTTACTCGAAAGATTATTTGAAAAAGGAAATGTGGATACAACTCTCTTTTTGAAGAAAATTGGAAAGGATATACTCATTGTACAAATTTATGTGGATGACTTCATCTTTGAATCTTCAAATAAAAAAATTTGTGATGATTTTTCTAAAATAATGAGTAGTGAATTTGAGATGAGTCTAATGGGAAATTTAAGTTACTTTTTAGGATTTAGCATTAAGCAAATTGAGGAAGGTATATTTCTTAGTCAGTCAAAGTATGTTAAGGACATCTTTAAAAAGTATGAAATGGACAATGCTAAACCTGTTAGTACACCTATGAGTTCCTCAGTTCAGTTGGATAAAGACCCCAAGGGAAAATCTATTGATCAAAAGAAATTTAGAGGGATTATTGGATCTTTGCTTTACTTGACTCCTAACGGACCTAATATCATGTTTAGTGTTTATTTGTGTGCTAGATTTCAAAAAGATCCAAAACAATCACATTTGATAATAGTAAAAAGGATTCTAAGATATCTGTTAGGAACTCAGAACTTAGGAATTTGGTATCCTAAGTTTAGCTCTTCATTTGAAATAATTAGTTATTCAGATTCTGACTTTACAGGTTATAGGGTGGATAGAAAGAGCACTTCTGAAACATGTCAGTTTATTGGAAATTCTTTAGTCTCTTGGTCTAGTAGAAAACAAAATTTAGATGCCCTATCTACTACAGAAGCTGAATACATGGCATTAGGAAGTTGTGTGGCACAAGTACTTTGGTTGAAATAAAAGTTGATTAATTTAGGATTAACTATTGACAATATTCTAATTTATTGTGATAACACTAGTGCTATTTATATTTCTAAAAATCCTATTCAACATTCAAGAACCAAACATATTGATATAAGATATCATTTCATAAGGGATCATGTATCCAAAGGAGAAATTGAACTCACTCATGTTTCTACTGAAAATCAACTTGTAGATATTTTTACAAAATCTTTAGCCTTTGATACTTTTAGTGCATTAAGAAGAAGTCTTGGTGTGATTGATTTGAATGCTTAATTAAAACTGTTTTCTGCAATATTGATATGTGTTTTCCAGTTAATACTTTTGTGTGTTTTTTATGAGTTTTTGATCTTTTGTTTGTGATTTTTTGTATTTGAGTTTATTTATTTTTGTGATTTTATGCATTTTTTTGTTGCGTTTGTGTTTTAGTTTTTATTGAGTGCATGATTTGAACATTTTGAATGACAATCGTCCGGGATGAAATCTTTTCGTACG
Organism: Dendrobium nobile; assembly: GCA_022539455.1. Taxonomy (NCBI): domain Eukaryota; kingdom Viridiplantae; phylum Streptophyta; class Magnoliopsida; order Asparagales; family Orchidaceae; genus Dendrobium; species Dendrobium nobile. The sequence continues at coordinate 13,013,488 of CM039722.1, forward strand.
GGACGAATTGTGTCATGTGTCAAACTGTCAGATTTTGAACCGTTTATGTGCAGTTTTTTTAGTTTTTAATGTTCACTTCGTCTGTACGATCGACACGATCGTCCAAGACAAAATTGTTCAAACGACGGGACGATTGAATGACATTTAAACGGATAAGGTAGTTTCTAATGCTATATTTCGTATGTACGAACCTTTGGTTTGTCCAGACGAACACATGTCAGCTCAGTGGAGGGGACGGTTTCAACTGCCATTAAAACGATCATAAGTTCTGATCATCCAAGGAAGAACACGTGTTTGTCTGTACGATCAGTTTGGTCAAAAGTTTTTTCGAAAGGACACTTCGTAAGTTGTGTGATTATGAAAAGCCATTTTTTTTTGACACATCCATTCGTCCATTCAAAATTTTTTGTACGAGACGAACGTAAAATTTCATCTGTACGAACAGTCATTTTTTCAATAAATAGAAAGGCTTTTGAACTCAGCAGTCACACTCTCACTTCACTTTCAAATCTTTTCATTCCTTAGATCCTATCAATGGCAAGTTCAAGCAAGCATCAAAAGATTCTAGCCAAGGGTCCACCTAAGAATTCTTCTGAGAACTTCCTTTCTGAAGCCAATGAAGAATCCTTTCCTAGGTTTGTCTTCGTCAAGATCACACCCTATAGAATTCTTATCCATGAACAACTAACTTTTCAAGTAATGAACTTGTTTGCCTCAACTCAGTTTGGCTTTATCCTCACCCTAGTTTATCTCTACAATAAAGAAACCTTTCACTATTTCCTTGCAAATATGTCTTTTAATTCCGACCATTCTATAATCCATTCCTATATCTTTAAGAAAAAAGTTGAAATCATCAAGGCTGACTTAGGAGCCTTTTTAAACTTAAGGACTGAGGGAGCTAGAGCACATGCCTTGATCACCACTTCTGATTATGCATGGTATAAAATTAATACTGTGATTAGAGGAATCAATTTTAACGAGTATATGCCTAAAGTATCCGGTTTCGTTCGTAATGCTCGTATCATCAAGCATGTTTTTAGAACTTCTATAATTCTTAAACCTGGTGATAGAATTAATATTACTCCTCTTCTTTCTATTGTAACCTTTTTTATCATGACTAAAGAACCTATAGATGAAGCCCAACTAATCCTTGACTATCTTTATGGACTTTCTGAATTTGGTCATGTCGAGCATAAAAGAAAGAAGAACATCGCCTTAGGACATCTCTAGTTGCCTACATTGTGGAGAAGAAATACAATTTGGTTCATCTTGATCAAGATTTTTAAGAACCGCTCTACTATAAGGACAGATCATTTAGAGCAATCTTCAGTAAAGATGAACCAAGTAAAACGCATGTCATTAGTGATACTAAGGAAGAACATGAAGCTACACCTGCACCACCTAATGAACCAAATTATCAGGATTTAGTTCAAAGATTTGATAGTTTAGAGACTCACTTTAATCAAAGGTTTGATCAAATTGAAGCTCATATGTAGCAACAGGATGTACAGTACGCTCAGGGCATGGGGTTTTTGAGAGAATAAATGAATGATATTAGTACCAACATGCTTATGATGAGTACTTTTTTTAACATCTTTGGTGCTGCTCCTCCTCCTCCTCAAGATCAGGGTCCTTCTAAGTGACACTCGTACTAGATTTTATGTGTTTCTTTAGTTATTATTTTTGTTTTTGTAGGTTAGTAAAATGTGTTGTGCTTTCTTTTCCTTAGATGTTTTGTTTTTAAATATTATGATGTATTGATATCATATTTTTAGATTGTAATATCTTTCATTTTGATATCAATATAAGTTATCTTATTTTGGCTTTAATCTTGTTTTTGAAATGTGTGTTAGTCTATATGACAATCGTTATAATTTTTTATCTTAAAAGTGATATACTTTAAAATGAAAGTTAAAATTAAATTCATTAGAAAATTTAATTTTTTTTAAATTTAATTATTACTTATAACTTTATGTAATTAAGATTATCAATTTCATGTCTCTTATTTAGACTAAATTAATGTCTAATATTATTATTGCAACTATGATGTTTTTTTATTTTGTATTTCACTTATCAATAAATATTTATGTACTTAGAAAAATTTGAAATTTTTTATTATTGATTTTGGAAAGATCTAAATTACTCTTGAAAAATGTTCAAATGTTCAAAAATCAAAAGGAATGTGCAATGGTTCGCAAGTTGAAGAAGATGCATAAAATAAGCCAACAAATGAAAAGATGCTCAAAAATGTGCCATAAATTTGAAAAAGATGCATGTGGTAGTTATTTCTTTCCATTATCTTTTAATCTCTTAACTCAAATTTATCTTCTGTACATTTATATTCCATATTGAAATTTGAAATATATAAATTTTCTATTCATCCTTTTTGCAATGATTTTCTCTATTTTAGTATCTAAATTGACTCATATTTTTGATATATACTTTTTATTATCAATGTTATATCTCTTCTTAAACTCTATGAATTACTATGATTTGCCTAATATTTTGATTTTATTTGCAAAATTTATTTCAATCACTTTCAAACATCAATTATCAAATGATTATCATATGACTGCTTATATTTTTGGTCTTTTTCTTCTTCTCTTTTTGCTATTGTCAAAAAGGGGGAGAAAATTTTGTTTGTTCATATCTTTTCACTCATATTTTTTTGTATCCTTGTTCGTATCGTATTTCTATTTCGTAATAGTGTTTTTGTTGCATTTTTTAAAATTAAAAAAAAAAGTTAAAATTATTGTGCAAAGCCTCTTTATTTTTCATATGATCATCAATTCAGGGGAAGTTAGGAGATTCTTAGAATTTGAAATTATACAACCAATAAATATTTTGCTATCATCAAAAAGGGGGAGATTAATAAGAGAGTTGATATTTGCATGTTTTACATTCTTGCAACTTGTATAGTTTTGATGCTTCTAAATATTATTGTTTTATGTATTAATATCTCCTAATACCTTTTTGAAGAATTTTTTTTGCTCTTGTGTGAACTAACATTTTAGAAAAATCAAACTTCATACTACTGAAGACTTCAAATCAAATTTAGCATGAGAGATTTTGTGAATTGAAGCCTGTACTTTTCTTTGAATTAAGTTTGAGAGGGAGTAATTATAATTGAGTGAATAAACACACACACACTTAAGGAGATCTTTAAAAATTTATACTGATCATACGGGACGAACATAGTTTGTACGGGATGATCAAGTCAGTTATCTCCTCTAAAGAGCAATGGAACAAGCAGGAGTCAAAGAAAATTTTTCTAAGTCCTGATTTTCCATGACGAATGTTTAATTGTCCTAGGACGAAATGTTCTCTGGAAAATTTTTGTTCGGATGAAATTCATATTCGTGCCAGGACAAAATGCTCTCTGGAAAATTTTTGTCGAGATGAACTAAAATTCTTCCCATGATGAAATGTCCTATGGAAAATTTTCGTTCATACGAAATTCATATTCGTGCCAGGACAAAATGTTCTCTAAAAAATTTTAGTCCAGACGAACACAAGTTCGTACCAGGATGAATTGTTCTCTGTAAAAATTTAATCCGGACGAAATCATATTCCATGACGAAGTGAACTGACTCTTCAAATTTTGGCAACGTCCTGCAGTTTTTGGGAACCGACCAATGGTATAATTGTTCGTACCGGATGAACCTAGTTCGTATGGGATGATGCTCGGGTATGATTTCAGTTTGTACCAATATAAATTTGGTTCGTTTTCACACATTTAAGTAAAATCGTCCAGGATGATCCACGATTGTATGGGACTACCAAATTCATGATGACTTGAAAATTTGCAGTTTTTGGACGGTTTTTCTTGACTTTCATATAAATAGTCCAATTTAGACTATCACTTAATCTTTTTTCCTACTGATCTTCGTGCCTATTGAAAGAAGAGTCACGAAGGAGGATTCTTACTACTGGAGTGTGAAGGCTTCACTTGGTGTTCAAAGGTAAGAATCTTTTCTTTTGATTTGTGTTTATTTCACTCTTTTCTCTCTTCCTTCTAAATTTATTGTGAAGAAGATCTGTCAAGGAGATCCGGTTCTCTACCGACACTTTGAGAGTGTGAACAGCTAAAGGGTTCTCTGCCCACACTAGGAGAGTGTGAAAGGACGATCGGTTTTCTGCCCATACTAGAAGAGTGTGAAAGAATGAAGGGTTCTCTGCCTACACTAGGAGAGTGTGAAAGGATGAAGGGTTCTCTGCCCACACTAGGAGAGTGTGAAAGGATGAAGGGTTCTTTGCCTACACCAGAAGAGTCTGAAAGGACGAACGGTTCTCTGCCAACACTAGAAAGAGTGTAAAAGGACGACGGTTCTCTATCGTACTGGGTAGTGGGGGAAGAGAGTTTTGTAAAGGCTTCTCTGCCTTGCTGTGGGTGCAAAAGGAGAGTAACTAGTGGTATTAATTCAATACTCAAAGGATGCCTCTGAGGAGTGGAGGTTGGTCAAGTTTGACCGAATCACTATAAATCTCGTGTCTTTTATTTTTTCGCTGCTTTTATTTTTATGTTTTACTATTTCAAAATTGTGGTTGAAAAAACTTTTTATATAAAATTCACTAAATTTAAAATTCTTGGTTTTAAATTTTAAAAGAGGATAAAATTTTTTAAATACCAATTCACCCCCCTCTTGGTTAGCCACTGGGACATAAGCTTAGGTTTAACAACCTAATTCATAGTGAACAAGTTTCAACACATAGCACCTATAATGTCTTCATTAAGTACTTTCTTCAACAAATTAATAGCTTGAAGCTCAATGTAAGCAACATCCCAATGCCTTACTTGGTTACCGGCTGCTACCAGAACTTTTCCTGCGGAGTCAGGAACAATGATTCCAATACCAGCATAATACGATTTAATGAATGCTCCATCAATATTAACTTACAACCACTTAGAAGGGGGAGGACACCAGCTACAACCAATCTGATAAACCCGAGTAGTGTCCCATTGCTTCTTAAGTGATGCAAGATTTACCATAGAAAATTTTCCAAGAATATTGGTTGCCACCATAGTAGGTGTTGACCAATGTTTCCCATGCTTTTTCTCATTTCTATTCAACCAAATATGATACACCGATTTAAGAAAGAGCACATCTCTTTTCTCATAATTAAACTGGCAGGATCTATCAGCAGTACACTTATCCATGATAGCAGGTATAGAAACCCTCACCTCTAAGAGCTTCGAACACTTCCAAAGATACTTTACAATGAAACATAATATGATGGATGTCTTCTTTAGCATGACAGTCCCAAATACAAAGATCTGAGACCTCAAAGCTTTTATGAAACAACAAATCCTGAGTTGGAATAGCATCATGGATAACTCTCTACCAGAACACATGCTCCCTTGGTTGCAACTTCACCTCCTTAAGCCAATCAAATCTATCATCCACGCTCCAGAATTAGGCCCAAAAAACCTGCTTAGTAACTGAACAAGACAGTGTAGAATAGATAAGTTTTGATCTGTCCATCTCCAAATCATGATAAATACTTATACCCATAACCCCTTCTATAAGAATTGGTCCAAAAAGCTATAGAAGCAAATCCTCCCTCCAACATCCTGTTGCAAATCTATTTTCATGGCTTATGTTTTGATGATTGACAAACACTTGGACTGCCTGTTATTTCTAACTTTTCAGGAATCAAAGATCGGACCAACAAACAGAGCCAGTTCAAGATTGCGTAGGTTTAGGGTTGAGTGAGTCTGTACTTTGTTTTTTTCTCTTCTTGAGTCTATTTGTAATGGTCAAAGAGACTGATGCTAAGTAACCCTACACACACACACTTGAGAGAATTAGAAATTCTATTTTTACTCATATCGGCCAGGATGATATTTACATCGTCCTGGACGATCAGGCTTAAAATAGAAAGTCTAATTAAGGATTCTTAATTAAGGCAGCCGACATTAACATATCGGCCTGGATAATACATGTATCGGCCAGGACGATACACTCAAAACAGAAAGAAGTTGCCGCCATAGATAATTAAGGTATACTGTATTTTCAAATTATAAGCCTAAACGATATTCTCAATTATGCCTTAATTAAACAGACAAATCAGAAAAGTAATTAAGGATGATTGATACGATCACATCGTCCTGGACGATCGCAGGATCGGCCAGGATGATATATTGAATATCCTTGGTTACTCCTGGACGATCGGGATCGGCCAGCATGAAAACAGGGCGATGCTCAGGACTATTTTTCTCTGAATTGAACTAATCGACCTGGACGTTTGTGAGATTGGCCAGGACAATCAAGCCAAATTTCAATCATCCAGCACCCAAAACAGGGCGATGCCCAGGCTGATCTTCTGAGATTTGTACTGATCGGCCAGGCCGATGTCCATATCGGCCTGGACGATATAGTCGGCAACTTGCAATTAATGAGCTCCTTTGAAGATCTTCTATTTAAGAGCTCTTGTTCAACATTTTGAACAACCTTTGTGCTGCTGCCTTGACCTGAGAAGGCCTTGAGGAGAGAAAGAGAGAGAGGGAGAGAGAGAGGATCTTGTGAGGGGGAGCTTTTGAGGGGATTCACAAGGGTTGCTTCAAGGATCGTTCTGCTTCTTCTTCTTCCAGAGTTTCTCATCCATGGAAGGGTCGGTAGAGGTAAGGAGTCAGCGTTTGGTTGTGGTTCTCTGCCAGCTTCAGGAGGAAGCAAAAGGAGATAGGTTCTCTGCCTTGCCGGGGTGGCAAAAAGAAGGTTCGTTGTAAAGGCTTCTCCGCCTAGCTGTGGGGGCTAAAGGAGAGTCACGTTGGTAGTGCAATTCTCGGAGGGTGCCTCTGGGGAGTGGACGTAGGTCGAGTTGACCGAACCACTATAAATTTTTGTGTTCTTATTTCTTGCTTCCACACATTTAAATTTCCGCATTTATTTTTCCTCGTGGTGTGATTTTGGTTTATGTGTTTTTCGTTCTTTGTGAAAAGAAAATTTTTAAAATACCAATTCACCCCCCCCCCCCCCTCTTGGTTAGCTTGGGACTAAGTTCATTTGGCTTAACATCCCTAACGAACTTTCAAGTGGTATCAGAGCAAGGTTTTCATAAAATATGTTTTTAAAAGCTTTTGAATTTTTGATCCATGGCTAACCTTGGGAATCGTAACACTACGGAAGGTTATTCAATTACACGACCTCCCTTGTTTGACAACTTGCCTTTTAATTTCTGGAAAACCCACATGTCTACTTTTTTGCAATCTACTGATTATCGCATGTGGAAGCTTTTTAAAGAAGGTTATTCTCCACCTTCTCATGAAATTAATGGCATTAAAACTGAAGTTGCTTTTACTGAATGGACTTTCGATGAATGAGATTTAGCTCAATTAAATGCAAAATGTTTGAACTGTTTTTTCTGTGCTTTAAAATCTGAGGATTATATGTGTGTCTCTACTTGCAAAACGGGTAAAGAAATTTGGGATAGACTGTGTATCACTTATGAAGGAACCAATGAAGTAAAACAATCCCGTTTGAATATTCTCCTGCATGATTACAAACTTTTTCGTATGAAACCTCATGAATTTATTTCTGATATGTACACTAGGTTTACTCGGATTGTCACTTCACTGCATGCACTAGGAAAAGAACTTTCTAACTATGAAAAAGTAAACAAGATTTTGAGATGCTTGCCTTCTTCATACGATGCTAAAATCACTACAATCAGTGAATCTAAGGATTTGAACACTTACTCTATTGATAACTTACTTGGCTCACTCATTGCTTACGAGCAAGGGGTGAATCAAAGAAATCTTGATGCAGGTGAGAAGAAGAAGGAGAATATAGTTGCACTGAAGGCGCACAAATCAGATTTTGAATCTTCCGGGTCTGAAAGCGATGAAGTTGCCTTCATCACAAGGCAATTCAAAAGCTTTCTATGGAAGAAACAAAAACATCATCAAAATTGGAGAAAAAGTAAGGATCATAAACATGTCAAAAGATCTTCTGATGTTGTTTATTTTGAATGCAGGAAACCTGGACATGTGAGAGTCGATTGCCTGACACTTCAAGATAACACAAGCAAGGAAAAGATTGAGGAGAAACCTAAGTTTAAGAAGGACAAGAAGAGAATCCAAAAGGCGTTCTGGGTAGAATCTGGTACTGATTCCTCTGAGACTGGACCAGAGGAAGAGACAACGAACCTGTGCTTAATAGGGGAAGATCATCTTGAGCAAAGTGATGAGGAAGAGGTATGTAAACCAACCTATGATGAATTATTTGAAATTTGTGAAAAAATCCATGCATCATACAAAAAACTTAAGAAGACACATGCTAGCTTAAAAGTGGAACTCGTAAATTTACAGAAAGTGTATGAAGTCATTCTTAAAGATCATTCAACGATTGATTCTAATCACATGGCTCTTCTTGATGAATTTGATGATTTGAACAAAAAGCATTCAGAATTAATTGATGAACATAAGGTATTGAAAGTTTCACACACCTCACTTAATTCTGATCTTAAGAAATCTAAAGAGATTGAGAAAAAATTGAGGATTAATAATGAAGCATTAAAAAGAACTAACTTGAGGATTCAAAATGATTTGGATACATGTAAGAAAAATTGGATGACATCTACTTTTAATCCTAAGCCGAAATCTAGGAAGAGGCATTATAACTCAAACCATTTAAGAAACCCTTTTCCTGGAGTTAGATGTTTTTCATATGGCATGATAGGACACATCTCACACACTTGCACCGTTTACCATAGTACACATTGGGTGTGGAGAACTAAGATGCATGATTCACAGCATGCCATATCTGCATTGCATTCTACTTTTCCTAAGAAGGGGCCCAAACCAGTTTGGGTTCCTAAATCTGACTGTTGTTGAGTTTTGCAGATGTGCTCTCACCAAAGACCTCATGAGAGCATAGGATAACTGGACATAAGGAGGCTGGCAGCTCAAAATTGCTTAAACTCACTGCTTTATAACTTGCTTGAAATTTTTAGTTTTTGTGTTATTTTTTGTGCTAGTTTTGTGTTTGCTTTGTTTTCATTTTTTTTTTTTATGTTTGGTGTTACATATGGTGAATCTTTTCAAGCTTTTAGATTTTGGAGTTTTGAAAATAGAGTTTAGCTTTTCTAAAATTAGTTAAAGGAAGAAACACCGTTAATGTTTTCCCTCCTTCTGACCTGTTTAGTGGTATGAATTTCTTCTCTAAACAAAAGACTAACTCATCTTAAGCCAATGGTTTTTGAAACTAAGATTCTTCCTATCTTGCTACAATAATCTATCTTATACAAAATATCCAAAGTTCTTACATATCTTTCAAGTTATTTAAAATCTTGCCATTGTTTTTATCACATAATTTTGATTTTGTTTTGTGACTTGTTCTTCCCTATGTTAGAGAGAGATCTCCTATTCTCTAATATTTGAAGGATATACTTATAACTAAGGATCTTTTTAGGGTTTTTGTTAAAGAGCTTTTAGCTTGCAAATTAAAAGAGAAAGAGGCCAATGACGCCAAATTGAAAAAAAAATATATAATACACAAAAGTGTAACAAAAATTAAGATGCCCAAAGAGCCAATTCAAAGACAAAAGAGGCATAAAATGAGCCTACTAAAAGGCAAGCTATCCTCTCTTTTCAAAACTTTTAAAACTTAGAAGAACTTATGGGTTATGTGAGATTTTCAAAGGCTTGATTTTGAATTCCATGATTGAGATAAATTACTTTGTTTTATTATTTCTGAGATTTTTTCTGTAAACAAGTATTGATTGGATCTTCTTTTTGCCCAATTAGGTTTATTCTGAGTAAAGTTTTTTTGTTTTTCAAAAGAAAATTTGTACCATAAAGAACGTCTGATCTAGGGTTAACAGAATAGGATATTCTACCATTGTCTGATTAAGATTGGCTAAACTCCTTCTTGTGAAACTCTAAAGTCTAATTAGTTGAAAACTTCTCATATTAAGCCTTGATAAAACAAAAAAAATTGAGAAAAATTAAAACTCAAAATATATTTTTTTTGCTTTTTCCCATTATTTTTAGCTTTCTATTATTTGTCTGTTTTTATTTTGTTTTATTTTAGAGGACCTTGATCATCACCATCCTTTCCTTGGTTTCAAATTCTAGTCACATCGTCCTGGCCGATACTTTTATCGTCCTGGACGATAGGGCAAAATCTCTTCAAATTCCATCTGCTGGTCTTTCATGTGCTTGCTGTAACTCATCGTCCTGGACGATACTCTATCATCCTAGACGATACTCCATCATCCTGGACGATCTAATCGAACTCTGTTACAATCATATTGATAGTCCTGGCCGATAACGTTTTCGTCCTGGCCGATGAATTTTATGAACATCGTCCTAGCCGATACACTTGATCGTCCTGGACGATCTACGTGTCGCTTGTTTAAAATCATTAAATTCAGCCCCAGATGATCCATTATTGGACAATCGTCCTGGCCGATCCACTGTTCGTCCTGGACGATACACGTGGCAGAGATTTAAAACGTCTTAACTTCGGCCGGTACGATCAATTATTGTTCATCGTCCTAGACGATTCACCTAATCGGCCCGGACGATTTGCTTTTTCAACGGTTGACCGGCCTGACTCCTCGGGATGATCGTCTGTGTCTAATCGTCCTAGCCGATATCTGATCGGCCCGGACGATCGGACCACCTTTTTGACCAATCGGCCTGTACGCAATTATTGAGCCATATCGGCCTAGACGATTCTACGATCGGCCTAGACGATATGGTCGTTTCTTTAAATTCTGGCCGATCCAGCCATATTTTCCACATCATACCTTCTCCTCTTGTGTCTTCTTGCTAATCTCTTTTCTATGGCTGGTGGGAAACGTGTTCGACAGGCTTTTAGGAGTTCCTCGAGGGCCACTCTGGACCCTCAATTCAGGGAGGTAGAGGATCAGGCTGCCTACCATCGATACAAAGAATGTGGGATTACTGTCTCAAGAATTATCAATCCTGCCCATATCTCATACCCGGTAATGGATCTTTTCGCTCACACCTCCCTTTGTTTCATTCTGTCTTTTGCTTTTCCCTTTAATACCGAGTTTCTTCGAGAATTCTTTATAAACCTTCGCATTAATTCTACCTTCACATCCCTGACCTCCTATGTGAATCGACGCCCTATCAAAATCACATATCAGGATTGTGTTGAACTGTTACAGCTATCCACCACCGGGGATAAGCTGCACTTAATTACTTCTGATCCTAACCTTCACTGGTCCACAGAGAATCACTTCCTTCGCACGACCAATGCACCTTTTCATGTTGGAGAGACTAGCTCTTTAGTCAAAGATGCTAGGACAATCCAACATGTCCTTCGCACCTCCATAATTCCAAAAGCCAGGAACCGAATCCACACCACCCCTCTACTTTCCCTCACTGCTTTCTACATCATGGCACATAGAGAATTCAATACTGCAGACTTAATTTTTCGATACATTGATCACTTAACCACAATCCGCGATCTAGGTCATAAGAGGAAACCCAATCTAGCCTTAGGACACATCATAGCCTATATCCTTGAAACCAAATACCAACTTTAGTACCCTATTCCACCTAACCTCCCAACTCCCTTCTATTCAAACAGTTCCTTCAGTACCCTTCATAGTACTCGTCTCCACCCGGGAGATGGGGAACCTCGGGGGGTTGGAGAGGAGGAGGCTCCCGCTCCCGTTCCAGATCCTGTTCCTCTCCACCAGCACTCACCGGTTGATCAGTTGATAGAGAGGTTTGATCGTTGGGAGATCCGCTTTGATGCTTACGTTGCTGCACAAGAGCAGCAACATTCTGAGGACATTGCCCGCTACGAGCAGAATCGCATGGAGGATATAGCCCGCTTTGACAGTTACATGACTCACCAGCAGCAGCAGCATGACCAAGACATCGCCTGGTTCAATGCTCAGTTTACTTCACTTGCCAGCTACTTTCAGCAGCCACCTCCACCACCTCCATCCGATGATCAGGGTCCCTCATTTTTCTAGTCTGTGTTTTCTGTTGTTTATTTCCTATTTTCTGTAGGTTATTTTCTAGTCTGTTTTCGTCTCTGTTGTGTTGTTTTCTTTTGTGTATCTGGACCCTCTTTTTGTGATGACAAAAGGGGGAGTAGGTTGTGGTAGGAAAAAGGTTATGTAACTTTGAATTTTTAAACTTTTTTTTAGTTCTTCCTACTTGTGTTTTCCATCATCAAAAAGGGGGAGATTGTTGCAAATCTATTTTCATGGCTTATGTTTTGATGATTGACAAACACTTGGACTGCCTATTATTTCTTACTTTTCAGGAATCAAAGATCGGACCAACAAACGGAGCCAGTTCAAGATTGCGTAGGTTTATGATTGAGTCAGTCTGTACTTTGTTTTTTTCTCTTCTTGAGTCTATTTGTAATGGTCAAAGAGACTGATGTTAAGTAACCCTACACACACACACTTGAGAGAATTAGAAATTCTGTTTTTACTCATATCAGCCAGGACGATATTTACATCGTCCGGGACGATCAGGCTTAAAACAAAAAGTCTAATTAAGGATTCTTAATTAAGGCAGCCGACATTAACATATCGTCTTGGATGATACATGTATCGGCCATGACGATACGCTCAAAACAGAAAGAAGTTGCCTCCATAGACAATTAAAGTATACTGTATTTTTAAATTATCGGCCAGTATGATAATTTATTGGCTTGGACGATATTCACAATTATGCCTTAATTAAATAGACAAATCAGGGAAGTAATTAAGGATGATTGATATGATCACATCATCCTGAATGATCGTAGGATCGGCCAGGATGATATATTCAATATCCTTGGTTACTCCTAGACGATCGGGTTTGGCCAGCATGAAAACAGAGCGATGATCAGGAGGATTTTTCTCTGAATTGAACTAATCGGCCTGGACGATCGTGAGATCGGCCAGGATGATCAAGCCAAATTTCAATCGTCCAGCACCCAAAACAGGGCGATGCCGAGGCCGATCTTCTGAGATTTGTACTGATCGGCCAGGCCGATGTCCATATCGGCCAGGACGATATAGTCAGCAACTTGCAATTAATGAGCTCCTTTGAAGCTCTTCTATTTAAGAGCTCTTGTTCAACATTTTGAACAACCTTTGTGCTGCTGCCTTGACCTGAGAAGGCCTTGAGGAGAGAAAGAGAGGGAGGGAGAGAGAGAGGATCTTGTGAGGGGGAGCTTGTGAGGGGATTCACAAGAGTTGCTTCAAGGATCGCTCTGCTTCTTCTTCGTCCAGAGTTTCTCGTCCGTGTAAGGGTCGATAGAGGTAAGGAGTCAGCGTTTGGTTGTGGTTCTCTGCCAGCTTCAGGTTGAAGCAAAAGGAGATAGGTTCTCTGCCTTGCCGGGGTGGCAAAATGGAGGTTCGTTGTAAAGGCTTCTCCGCCTAGCTGTGGGCTAAAGGAGAGTCACGTTGGTAATGCAATTCTTGGAGGGTGCCTTCGGAGAGTGGACGTAGGTCGAGTTGACCGAACCACTATAAATTTCTGTGTTCTTATTTCTTGCTTCCGCACATTTAAATTTCTGCATTTATTTTTCCTCGTGGTGTGATTTTGGTTTATGTGTTTTTCGTTCTTTGTGAAAAGAAAATTTTTAAAATACCAATTCACCTCCCCTCTTGGTTAGCTTGGGACTAAGTTCATAGGGCTTAACATCCCTAACGAACTTTCACATCCGTTCTCTATCAAATCCTCCACCATATCTTCCTCTTTAATAGAAATATTAAAGAACCAAGGCCAAGTCAAAAAACTTCTATCTAGGACCTAAACATCCTTGAGTATAGAAATTTAAGCTCCATTACCAATTTTCCATCTGATAGAATCTTTAAGAGATCTCCAGCCCTCTTGAAGAATCTGCCAAGATCTCCCTGGTAATTTAAAAATTGCATCAAGAGATTTCCCATAAGCATCACTTAAAAGAGAATTATGCAATTTATTAAGATTACGGATAAAATCCCAAGCCAACTGAGCCCTCAAAGGGCCACTCCATAGATAAAAAGAATTGATCCCCAATCCACCTTGATCATAAGGGAAACAAATCTTCTTCCAACTAACATAATGAGTGCTTTTATGTTCAGCTGTATAATTCCACAAAAAAGATCTACAAAGCTTTCTATTTTTTTCTAAAACAGCAATAGGAACCTTAGAATGAGCAAGTTGATAGTAAATAAGAGTAGAAAGTGTAGATATAACAAGCAAAATCCTGCCAGCTAACGACATCAATTTGGATCTCCAAGCAGCTATCAATTTGATGACTTTAGAAATAACTTTGTTGAAATCTGAAGCCTTCATACGAGATAGAGAACAGTTCTGACCCAAATAATCAAAAGAAATAACTCTCCTCATATCCAATGTTTTGGAAAGACTATATTGCTTCCATCGAGGTGTATTTTACTGAACATGACCATAGATTTTTCTGTGTTGATTTTCTGACCAGTCCAAGAGCAATACAAATTTATAATTTTTTTTTCATTTTCTCAAGATGCCAAGAATTGGCTATAGAGAAAAGAATATGTCATCTGCATAAAGCAAATGACTGATTTTTGGACTTGACCGTCGTAAGGATACTCCAAGTCTTTCTCCTCCAAATTGTACAATAGCTTTTGACAGAATATCTGAACATAAGATAAAAAGATATGGTGACAGGGGGCAACCTTGCCTAAATCCCCTGCACCCATGTATCCAATTCATCCTCTTATCATTAATGGATAAAGAAAATCGAGGATTAGAAACACATTGTAAAATCCAACAAATAAAATTTGAAGGAAATTTTAGTAACTGCATGATCTTCCTTAACGAATCCCAGCTCATGCTATCATAAGCTTATTCCATATCAATCTTTATTAAACATAACCCACCTTTTGATTGAGATCTTCTAAACTTCTCCATCATTTCTTGAGCAATCAAACAATGTCCAGATATAGATCTACCCGGCACAAAAGAAACTTGATGTTCATCAATCAAAAGTGGAAGCAACGGCTTGATTCTATTTAACAAAATAGTAATAATTAACTTGTAAATAGTTTGAAAAAGGCTTATCGGCCTGAACTTAGAAGGTCAATTAGCATTATTAACTTTTGGAATAAGGACTATAAGAGTATCCTTCCATTCCATATGAATTTTTCCTAAGGAAAAAATTTCCAGAATAGCCTCCATAACATTCTTACCCACAATATCCCAGTAGTTCTTAAAGAAGCTAGCTGTAATACCATCCAATCCAGAAGTCTTGTTAGAGGAAAGATTGAAAACAGCTTTGATTACCTCTTCCCTAGTAACCATATGTTGTAGCATCTGAATGTGAGAATCATCTAGAAGGCTTTGTAAACAGGGCCAATTCTCCAAAGAAACGTTCTTACTATTTCTTAAATAAATTAGTCAATTCAGAGGTAATCTCTTCCTCTGCCTTTAACAGTTTTCCCTCCTCATTTACTAAAGACAAAATTCTGTTAGAGTTCCTACGGCTGGAAGCAGCCGGCTGGAAGAATTTAGAATTTTTATCCCCATCTTCAATCCACTAACATTTTGCTCTTTGAATCCACCATGTATTAATCCTTGCAAGTACCAATTAAAGAAGAACAGCCTTCTCTTTCATATCCTGTATTTACATCTGATTAAGTCCCATATCCGAGCAGTCCTCGTTCTAGAGTTGTAACAGCTCATCTTCCAGCAAAAGCTTGGTCTCGTTAAGCTCCTTGAGCTTATTATTACTCCAAAAGAATAAAGACTTCTGCAGCCGACCCATTAGAGCTCCCAACCCATTTGGCTTTGACAATTCTATAAGACTGATGAATAACCAGGTATCCTTAAAACGTATAACCGGCTTCAGAGAAATATATTTCTCAAATAAGTACAATAAAATGGGGGCATGATCAGACGCCACTCTAGCAAGATGATGAGTAATTACATTTGGTAATGCTTGAAGAGAGAGAGAGAGAGAGAGAGAGAGAGAGAGAGAGAGAGAGAGAGAGTTGATAAAAAATCTATCATGTCTCACCCATATCTTGCTAGTACCTTCTTTGTTATTAGTCCAAGTATATCTAGGACCCACAAATTTCGTTTCCTGCAAATCACATTTAATCATACAATCCCATAAATCCTGAGCATAGAATTGAAGACAAAAGGTTTACCACCTTTCTTATCTCTTTGATCAAGCACACAATTAAAGTCTCCACCTACAATCATATGCACTTCCCTATTACAATGCTGTTGAAGAAAGTTCCACAATTGTCTTTTTCCAGCAAGAGAAGTGCTGGTATAAACCGTGGCTATAAGGAAAGAAACACCTTTTCCTTTAGAAAGAATCCCCAATATGCATTGGTCCATCTCTTGCACAATCTGAAAAGAGAAAAATTGACATTCCAGAAGATCATCATACCACCAGATTTCCCCTTAGAAGTAAGACAGTGAAACTCCCACTGCCTCCCAAAGATCTTATTCACTTCCTTTCTATCAAAACCATCAACCTTAGTCTCAACCAGAGCAAATAAGGAAGGTTTAAGTACATCCAAAAGATGATGTACATAGTTAACCGTGGACTTCTTCTTAGCCCACGACAATTCCAAACAATAATGGGATTCATTGTTTTAATAGAGCGGGAGAAAGTCCCCCTCCATCTTCCGTAATTTCCTTAACAATCTCTTACCTAGTATTCAATTCTTGCTCAGAACCACCAAAGTTGTCAGGTTCTATAGAATCTGAAAAAATTTCTTTACCCTTCAATGATCCACTAGATTGAACCAAATTTGAAATCAGTTCCATGATAAGATCCTTGAAAATAATTCCAGTTTGTTTCTGATTGATACTAGAAAGGAAACTACGGGATTTTCTGAATAATGGATCAATCTTCCCACTGCTTTCTCTAGTTGAATACAACGAACCCTTCAATCTCCATTGCTGAACCATATTTCTAACCACAGGAGGTTTAACCACCTCAGAGCTTGAATTGTTTCTTTTGACAAAAGGTTTTCTCTTTTACTTAACTATCACCCAAGGTGCTGATTCAGCCTCTCTAGACTTGTCATTGTGAAAATCAACAAAAACCTGAGAAACCTCAGACGTTTTATTCTTCGGTTGCTCAAAATGATCCTCTACATTATCATGATTAACAAAACCATGATGATCTGGACATTTCTCTTTAAGATGTCCAATCTTTCCACAATCATAACACAAGATTGGGATTTCCTCAAATTCACAAGGTTGAAAAAATTTTCCATTTAACCCCTGAATCCATATTCCCTTAGAAAGTTGTTTGCTTAGATCCAAGCAAATACAAACTCTAGCATATTTGCTATTTCTCCACGAATTAGAGAAATCATCCAGCCAAATAGGTTTACTTATCAATAAGGCAATTCTAGTAATATTTTTGCTATCCCAATATAACAGAGGAAGATTAGGAAGTCTAACCCAAACCAGAGTAAAAAGACCCTCCATAGAATTGGGATCAAATGTAGGGGTCCAATTATTAAGACCAATCAGTCTACCCGCTGTTGGTGGAATTTTGAAAAGATGTTTTGAAAAGATACTAGTTTTCTTTGGGGATTCCAAAATTAAGGTTAAGCTCTAACTCTAAGGTCGAACCAACTCGCTAGAAGGAATATATTATCCTGGGGGAAAAATATAAACTTTCATAACGGTGTTCAGACTCAGAACTATATGAACTCATCTCGAATATTATAATCGGGTCTAAAGAGAACCTTATATGGCCCCAATGGGACAAAACAGGGTTCAGCTGAATACCCAACTTACAACACTCAAGAAGTATGATCGTCGTATTTACATTCAAAGCCTTATCGAAGAAAGATGTATCTCTCCAAAGAGAAATGACACTGTTCTACGATAATTCTCCTAATGCAACGACGACGATCGTTCTTTAAGTTTTCCCAAAGAAATCTAGTGGAATTTTAAAATCAATTTTAAAATCAGGTGTATGTGGTTCCAAACTTCCTACGAGCGCAAGCCCTCGTAGTTAATTACATCGTAGGGAGACAAAAATCTCCTACGAAAACTCCCGATTAAAATGATGGCAGAATTTTGTTAGAGTTTCTAAGAATGATATCAAAGTCTGAATAGAATTATTGGAAAAATCAAAAGGGAATGGAGCAAGATTGAGCAGTTATTAGCAGATTCAAAGGAAGAGGGGTAGGGGATACTTTGAGATTCTAGAACCATCCGGAAGTGTCCCAACTTAATCTAAGTGTTGGGCTTTATGTTTTAGGATTGAAATGAAGCTTTAATTAGAGTTAAGTATTTTATTAGAAATTTGGGACTATATTCCCGAAATTTGGGGACTTATAATCAAAAATCTGCCCCGGATCCTAAGTCTAATTTGGACACTGGACCACAGTCATCCGAACCTAACTAATGCAGTGCAAGGTCTGGACTTACCCCGGCCTGGATTGGGGAGCCAGCTAACCACCTAGTCGATTTAAAATAGATGAGTCCGGTCTTTTATGCAAGAGTGGTAGGGACGTTGTAATTAAAGTTTTGGAGGGTCGGGGCCGACATCTAGAGATTTTCCTAATTGGCCCCCTTGACACATGTTGGGCGCAAAAATGCTAAACTGATGCGATTAAAATTTTGACTCTTTTAGTTTGTATCTAATGCAATGCATGCTAGTTAACAACTTCCAATCAAGTATGCTTGAAATTTTAAAAACAGGCTTATAAAATAGTTTTTTAGAAGACTGGACTTCCCCAGGTCCGGCACCTCGTCCTCATAGGTCAGACTATCCGGACTCTACCCGCAGGCGGGGAAGGGTCTAAAGCAAGGAAAGAGTAATGCAAAAATATGTATGCGACCCCGGGGGCGATCCCCGGCTAATTCCCTAGATTCGTTATCTTTCTATGTTATTTAGACTCACTAAAATTTTAGACTTTTAAGATTATGCGTATAAAACTTTCACACCCTCACGAGCCTCACGTATCCAGGCGAAAACAAAGAGCGGCATGCAATCGCCAAAAAACTAGTAAAAATAAATAATCCTAAAGGCAATCAAATCATCACATCAAATACAAATTAATTAATAAATGTCCATAGGCAGAATTGCCTTGCTTATTACAAACCAGAATATTACAGAAAGTAAAGTGGCCGGGCACCACTGACAACAACCCGGATTCTAAGCCTAGTAATGACGCAAGTTATTTTGAGTGGGATACTCTCAATCTTCAAATCTTCGAATCTTCAATTTCATTCTTCTTTGGACTCCTTTTCTTCAATCTTCTTGGAATCTTCGTAGTAGATTACCCAAATGGATAAGAGGGCACTTCCCTCTAAGGGGAAGACCACTCCTTCCTCTTTGGGTAAGGAAGAGGTATGATCCAAATTTGGATTTCCAAATGGAAAAGGAGTGTTCCCCGAAGGGATATCCTTTCCCCTTTGGAATCCAAGCTTTGGATCTATGTATCCCAAACTCAAACTTAACTTTCACAACACTTAACAATTATACAAATTACATTGATATCAAAATAAAAATCTAGACTCACCTGCAAGGTTATCCTAAGCAATTAATATAAATAAAGCAGTTATTCCCAAGCAGTTATATATGAGCAGAAAAGAAAGTAAACACACTGGCCACGCTCTTTTTATGATTTGGGGGCTTTAGCAGCTGAAGCACCTGTGCAAAGAGTTTATAATATTTATGCATTTTTTTATGATTTGCCCCCTTTTTATATTGCCCTGCATGAGCGTGGCCACCTGCAGAAAACTATGTCAACATCCAGATCGTACCTAACCTAAGGGTAATCTAGTCGCCAAACACATCAATCCATCCACAGAGTACAAAAAAAGTAAGCAGACATAGTAAAGCAATTTCATCCACGACATGCAATGAAAACTACGAAAAATCCGGCACACAACAGTAAAGTAAACACCGGCCTAACCTAGATCTAGAGTTGGTTGTCCTAGCACATCATCTAAAGTGTGTGTAAAAGGTAGTGTGGCAGGGGTATATCCTAAGTTGGGTGATTAATTAAAATTATCTAAAAGTCTGAGTTTGTTAAGGCTTAATAGGGGGAGGTTTCAATTGAAATTTAAATATTAATAGATTAAGAATTTTAATTAAATATTTTTTTAGAAGTTAATTGATTACTACCTTTGTTTCACACCGAGGCCGTGAAGTTTATTTCACCTTCCTTGGGGCTAAGCTAATAGCCTCGTAGGCCTGGGTTACCCAGTAGCAATCGGGGTTGATTGAGTTACTTTAAGTTTGTTGTAATTAAGAGACATGAATTAATATTAGGGAGGGTTTCTTGCTGATTTTCAAAATTGATTAGTTTAAGTTTGCCATTAATCGATTCGTGGCGTTGTGCCACCAGGCTCGAGGAACCAGCCTCCTTAGGACACTTAGCCCCGCAACCCGGAGTAGTCCAGCCGATAAACCAAATTAATGTAATTAAATTAGAAGTTTTAAAAGATTAGATAATTAATAATTAATCTATTCTTAAGGTTTAACACCCCTTGGAATCCATTCGTGGCGTTGTGCCACCAGGCTCGAGGAACCAGCCTCCTTAGGACACTTAGCCCCGCAGCCCGGAGTAGTCCAGCCAATAAACTTCATCTTCGGGATGGTTGTTGTGTTTTAAAAGGTTTGTTGAATGTTTTAAACATTAAGTTAACATTTCCTGGAGTTTTGGAATAATTTTTAATTTTATGAATTTTTGAATATTTTAATCATTTAATTAAAGGGTCAAAAATTGACTTTTTGGTTAAGTCCAAATTCTGGAATGTTTGTATTTTATTAAAATACTAGACCTTACTACGATCAGTTAGAAGGTAAGTACGTTGAAATTGGATTTTTCTGCATTTTATTACGACGGTTTGAAGTTTTGGACTAGTTTTGAACTATGGTTTGACCAATTTGTTGACTTTTTGAAATATTGCAGATTCCTAGAATTTAATATTTTTAGTAAATATTAGAACTTATTAGGAGTTGAATGCAAGTGAGTTTGGGTGATTTTGATTTTTCTGGAATTAGTTATGGATATTGGAAGATTTGACTATTTAATGAATTTTGAAATTTTATAATTAGAAGGCCTTTTTATGGTTTTCCTCCAAATGAATCCCAAACTTCTTGAAATCAACTCCAAAGGTCAGAAATGACCTAATGAGAGATTCCCAAGTGTTTGGAAATTTTTTTGGAAATTTTAATATTTTTTTAATGAATTAATGAATTAAATATTGATTTTCACTTAAAATTAGATTAAGGTTCAAACTGCTGTCAAATTAAGGAGCTTTTAATTTTCATTGGTCAAGGGCTTGGTTCTGGTCAGTTAGAGGGTTTATATGTATTTTTTGGAGTTAAAATGGATTTATTACATTTTTTAGAAGGTTTTGGGGCTTAATTAAGGGTATAAACTTAGGAAATTTGATTAAGGGTCCTAATGACTTTTAACTTCAGTGAAAAATTTTTCTAAGGAAGAGAATGTCACTAAGTTTAAATGTTTGAAGTTCCAACTCAAGAGGGAGTGAATCCTAATTATTGGAAACATTCTAAGTTTTCTATACAAATCCTTAATTATTGTCCTTAATGACACTAAGTTTAATGGGCTCAAATCAATGTATTGTCTAACCCTTAAACAAAGCATAAATAAGCACATGAAATGGCACAATCAAGTCCTTAAGACTAGGAGAGCCTAGGCTAGGTGGTGTGTGCACCCTAAACATGCAAAGACTAGACCCTTTTTTATTAATATAGCTAAATTGTGATTAATGAATAATTAGGATATAATTACCCATTAATCACCTTCCCCCATGTATTCCATTCACATATCCAACTTATGCTTAAAATTTCAAACTCTCCTCTTAAACTCTTAGGGATTTAAATATATATATATTATAATTTTAAAGTAGATTTTTCTTTTAAATATAGATATATAAATATATATATACACATACATATGTAAATATATATATATTAAGATAAAATAATTGAAAATATTATAAAAATAAGATCTTAAGGATTGAGAGACCCACTGACTTTGGAGTCATTTGAAAATAACTTTTAAAATATAAGATAATTATTGTAATATTTAATTAAATATTAATAAACTATCAAAATATTAATATAACTCAAATTAATATTAAAATTTACTTAAATAACCCTGAAAATTTTTCTAGAAATCAGTCATATATCCTATGATATTCATACTAAATTTCAAAGTAATATACCTTATATATATTTAATTAAAAAATAAAATGTCATTTTCTGTATTTCTTAAATTATTAATAAAATAATAATCAAAATAATCTCATTTTATTTTTAAAATAAACTAGATAAAATTATGAAGAGTTTGATATATTATACTCATTTTTTGGTTTTGTATTTAATTTATTATGATTTTTCAAAGTTCTGTTAATAAAAAAGAATTTAAAAAGGATTTTTTAATCAAAAGGCGGCGCGGCGGGACAGATGGCGCACCCGGATTCGCGGGATCGAAACCGCGTGACGGCGGGGACACGCGTCAGCCGCGGGCCGCTTCACGCGGTTTTTACTTAACCACGTCAGCGGCTAACGGCGGGCGTCGGATCTGCCGCTGATTCGATCCAACGGACGGGATCGAATCCCGCATTCGATCTCAACGGAATGAGATCAGACGGTGAGGAAACCATCCCGCGGTTTGGAACAGACGGCCCAGATCTCGTCGGACGAATAATCGAGCGAAGGATCAAATACACGGCTGAATCAAACGACGGAATGGCTAGATCTGGGCCGTTGATCAAATGATCAACGGTCCAGAAAACGTACATGCGAACCCTAATACGGAAGACGCCCTAGGAAACATTTTTGGGCTCGTTCTTTCGATCGGGTGAACCAAATCACTTGAAATTTTAAACTCAAGAAGAAGACATGAACAGAAACAGTGGGGAGAGATTGGTTTTGCTTAGCAAACTCTAGGCATAGAGCTAATTAATTCCATCTAAAGTGAACTAGATCTAAAGTTTTTAAGAAATTATACCGTTGGATCTTGGAAATTTCTGGATTGATGAGCTTGTAGACTGTCCAAGTGAAGATCCCTAGCACGAAGACGAGCTCGAACACGCCTGGATCGACTGCTACAAGCTTGGGACGGACTAGATGGTGGACTCGCCGGAGAACTGGCCGCCGGTGACGTGCAACCACTTAGATCTTGTAGTGGGAATGTAGAAGAAGCCCTGGGGATCTCAAACGAACAAAGAACTCGCTCTGGGAGGCTAGGGTTAGTGAGAGAGAGTGCCTTGATCCAATACTCTCAAAAGTCACCTTTTCCCCTATTCAAACGGCCTGGGCTGGATTGGATGGCTGGGATCGACTCCTAGGCTCTCCAGATGATGCCACCTGTCCCTGGGAAAGCTGGAAGGCTGTCCCAAAGGCTGGACACGCCTCATTCCCATTGGGTGGACTTGGGATGAGTGGAGGGGGACATTGCTTCTTATGGCTAAACCAGGCAGTTAGAGCAGCTTAAGCAGGGGTTAATTAAAGGAATAAAGCTAAAAAGATGAGGTTAGGCGTGTGATATAGGAAGGGAAAGGGGTTTAGTATGGCTTTGACCATGAAAAGAGATTTTTTTTAAAGGGTTTTGACTGTCTCGACCAGTCAACTGGTCAATGACTGCTGATGTGGCATGGAGAGAGCAGTAGCAGCCAATGGGAGAGCTTCCAAGCTTAGGGAAAATGAGTTTGAGATTAAAAAGGAAGGTTTGACCATTTAAAAGAAGGGTTTAAGGCTCTATTGACTTGGTTTGACCAGTCAACCAAGTAAAAATTGATGATGTGGCACTTGGGAGGTAAAGGGTTATTTGGGATGATTTGGTTAAGGGTCAAAAGTCAAAAGTCAAAGCTAGGAGAAATAGGGGCAAATGCCATCAAGATTTGACCAAGAATTGAGGGTTGACTTGGTCAACTCAAGTTAGGTTGGACTCTAAATAGGTTTAGAAATATTCAAGGTATTGAATGGAATGATTTCAAGGGTTTGAAGATGTTGATATAGTTAAATGAGTCAAAATGGTTCATTTGAACTCTTATGGGTTCATTGGGTCAAACCATGTTGACTAGGTCAACTAAGTTGACCCAATGGGTGAGCTTGGGCTGGATAAATTTGAGATGATGTTTGGAAGTCATTGGAGGTGGTCTCCAAGTCTAGAGAGGTCAATTGGGTCAAAACCCCTATTTGAACCCTTAAGGGTCCTCTTAGGTCAACCATGTTGACTTGGTTAACTAGGTTGACCTAGGAGCCGTGAATGGGTTCAATAAATTTGAAATAATAATTGAAACTTGCTGGAGGTGGTTGGATTCAATTTGGAGCTCATTTGGTTGGAAATCAATACTTGAGCCCCATGGGGGTATTTTGGTCATTCTGGGCTCATGACCACTAGGGGCTGAAATGAGTCCAGAAAGTTTCAGTTTATTAATCAACATGTCCAGATTAATGGTCTGGAATTGATTAGAGGCTTTGGTGAAGGTTCTAGGGTCAGAATCTTCAAGGCCAAAGGTCCAGTGGCATAGGCTGTAAATATTTGAAGGTTTTACAGCCTATGGATTTTGATTTAGATTATGAGGTTAGAGACCTCAGAATGGGCTCAAATTTGAGGGGTAACCTCTAGAGACATGTCCTATCACTTTGCAAGTGGTAGACTCTGAATCAGAGGTCATTAAACTGGGTTTCAAAGTATTTGAAAATTCAATAAAAAAGGTCTTTAGGACAGGGCCTTAAGGCTTAGGATTTGGGTTTGGATTTCTGGATTTGGAATGGATTTTAAGTTTGAAAGATTAATATTGAAGTATTCAAATCATTAACAATCATGTAGTGATTGTTAATGAATGGATAGGGTCAAAGTTAGATCAAGGGTAGGCTCAAAGTCAAAGTTGAAGTTTGAATTGTCAAGTAGATTGGATCAAGGTTTGGATGTGGTTGAAGCTTAGATTAATTAGAATTTGGATTGAATGAAGTTTGAGATTTGAATTGATCAAAAGTAGGAATTGATTTGATGTTAAAGTTGATCAAAGGTATGGGATTAATTTGAGGTTAGAATGGATCAAAGGGATGGGATTGATTTGAAGTCTGGATTGATCCTAGGATCTAGAGGAGTTCTAGGATTTGGATATGGAAGAATCCTAAGCTCTAGAGTAGGCCCTAAGGTTTTGGCTCTAGAAGGATCCTAAGGTCTAGAATAGGCCCTAAGGTCTGGCTTTAGGAAGGATCCTAAGGTCTAGAATAGGCCCTAAGGGCTGGCTTTAGGAAGGATCCTAAGGTCTAGAATAGGCCCTAAGGGCTGGCTTTAGGAAGGATTCTAAAGTCTAGAGTGGATCCTAAGGTCTGACTCTAGGAAAGGATCTTAAAGTCTAGAGTGGATCCTAAGGTCTAGGATTGGATCTGGATTCTGGAAGGGTTTTAGTGACCTCATACAAAAATGAGGTCAACACCCGCTACATGCCACGGTCCTCCATTCAAAATAGAATCCCTAGCCATACTAGAATGGAAAATGCAAATAAAAGAATCTGCACCAACTAGAATGAATTTAAATTCTCTGAATCTATTCCATTTCTTTTTTAACTCTGCAGAAATGAAAGAATATGAAAGTTTCTTCCCCAGGATTTTTCCCACCCGAGCATTTTCCAGTCGCTTCATATTTAACATCATCTCATCATGGGATGGCTTCATGGTAATACCATCATCAGAAAACTTCTTCACATCTTGCAGAAGAATAGGGGAAAACCTCAATTTAGAAGGTTTTCCAATGACATTAACAAAGAACCTTTTATTAGAGTTGATAACAGGTACACCCACTCTTGATTGATCAGTTACAAAACACGGTTCTTGGATATTATAGTTCACCCGCACAGATTGCTGGACTACGGAATCAGATCTACATCCGATAAGTCCTTCCTGAATAACAAACTTCATCATAACCTCATTCCAATCCAATCTATAATCCTTCGGGGAGCAAACAAATTTAGAATTGATAGCATCCTCCATAATAGGATCTTCAAAAAATTGAACTTCTTCTTCAGAATAAGAATTGCCAGACTTCTCTTCATAAAGATCAAATTCAGAAGTATTAGAACAGCAAATCTCTTTAGATTTAATCGTCAAAGAAATATTCCAACATGTCTTCGCTTTGGTACTGATATTATAAGGAGAAACAAAGAAATTGGCCAATCTAACAATTCCTCACACCTTAGAAACCCTGAAAAGCAGTCTGAACTTCAAAAATGAAATAAGAAATCAAGAATGCCATCAACAAATGCCTGGGCCAAAGCCAAGACCAGAATGACAGAATCATCACCCAATTCGAAAGTAATCCGGACAAAGTAATCAAAAAATGAAGAACAAAAACGATGAAGAAAATCAAATTTGCGAACCAATTATTTCAAATGAAGAGCTAAACTTAGGATACCAAATTCCTAAGTTCTGAGTTCCTAACAGATATCTTAAAGTCCTTTTTACTACTGACAAATGTGATTCTTTTGGATCTGATTGAAATCTAGCACATAAATAAACACTAAACATGATATCAGATCGGCTAGCTGTCAAGTAAAGCAAAGATCTAGTTATCCTTCTAAATTTCTTTTGATCAACATATTTTCCCTTAGGGTCCTTATCCAACTGAACTGAGGAACTCATGTGTGTATTAACAAGTTCAGAATTGTCCATTTCATACTTTTTGAGCATATCCTTAACATATTTTGGCTGACTAAGAAATGTACCCTCCTCAATTTGCTTGATGCTAAAACATAGAAAGTAACTTAAATATCCCATTAGACTCATCTCAAATTCACTACTCAATATTTTAGAAAAATCTGTTAAGAGAGTTGCTATTTGCATGTTTTACATTCTTCAACTTGTGTAGTTTTGATGAATTCAAATATTATTATTTTATGTATAGTTATCTCCTAACACTTTTTGGAAGAGTTGTTTTTGCTCTTGTGTGTACTAACATTTCAGGAAAATCAAACTCCATACTACAAAGAATTCAAATCAAATTCAGCATGAGATACTTTATGTATTTAAAAAGTTGTATTTTTCTTTGAATTAAATTTGAGAGGGAGTGATTGTAATTGAGTGAATACACACACACACTTTAGGAGATTTTGAGAAATTTGTACTGATCGTACATGACGAACATAGTTCGTACGGGACGATCAGATCAGTTATCTCCTCGGAAGAGCAATGGAACGAACAGAAATTGAAGAAAATTTTTCTAAGTCCTGATCGTCCAGGACGACGTTTATTCATCCCAGGACGAAATGTTCTCTGAAAAATTTTTGTTCAAGAACAAAGTGTATTCATTCCAAGACGTGTTTCTCTCTAGAGTACTATCACCCAGGATGAAGTATATTCGTTCCGGAATGATTTTCTCTCTGTAAAACTTTCGTCCAAGATGAAGTGAACCGACTCTAAAAATTAAGTATCGTTCTACAGTTTTTGGGAACCGACCTATGGAATAACCGTTCGTACCGGAGAAACCTAGTTCGTACGAGATGATGTGTGTGTGTATGAAGTCATTTTGTACCCATATGCATTAGGTTCGTTTACAATGCATTTAAGTAAAAATCGTCCAGGACGATCCACGATCGTACGGGACAATCCAATTCGTATTGACTTAAAAATTTGTAGTTTTTGGACGGTTTTTGTGTCTTTCCTATAAATAGTCGAAACTAAACTGCCACATAATTTTTTTTCCTACTGATCTTCATGCCTATTGAAAGAAGAGTCAAGGAGAGAGTGTGAGAGAGTGTTTGAAGGAGATTTCTTGCTATTGGAGCGTGAAGGTTTCACTTGGTACTCAAAGGTAAGCGTCTTTACTCTTGGTTTGTGATTACTTCACTCTTTTCTATCTTCCTTCTAAAATTCTTATGAGAAGATCTATCAAGGAGATCCGGTTCTCTGCCGACACTTGAAGAGTGTGAACAGCCGAAGGGTTCTCTGCCCACACTTGGAGAGAGTGAACAGCCGAAGGGTTCTCTGCCCACACTTGGAGAGTGTGAACAGCCGAAGGGTTCTCTGCCTACACCAGGAGAGTGTAAAAGGATGACGGTTCTCTGCCAACACTGGGGATAGTGTAAAAGGATGAAGGTTCTCTGCCAACACTAGGGATAGTGTAAAAGGATGACGGTTCTCTACCGCATCGGGTAGTGGTGGAAAGAGTTTTTTCTAAAGGCTTCTCCGCCTTGCTGTGGATGCCAAAGGAGAGTCACTATTGGTATTAGTGCAATACTCGGAGGGTGCCTCCGGTGAGTGGATGTAGATATGGTTTTGACCGAACCACTATAAACCTCGTGTCCTTATTTTTCCGCTGCCTTTTTATTTTTGTGTTTTTATTTTTAAAAACTGTGGTTAAAAAAATTATTTCTATAAAACTCATTAAAGTTTATTTTTCTATTTAAAATTTTAAAAAGAGGGAATAATTTTTTAATTACCAATTCACCCCCCTCTTGGTTAGACGTGGGACATAAGCTTAGGTTTAACAAACGAATTCATAGTGAACGTGTTTCAATAAGTGGTATCAGAGCTTTGTTTTAAAACCATAAGTTAAGACTACTTTTTGATTAACATAGATGGCTACATTTGGAAACCAAAATACACCTGAGGGTTATTCTATAACTAGACCTCCACTATTCGACAATATACCTTTTAATTTTTTGAAAACACACATGTCTACATTTTTGCAGTCACTTGATTATCATATGTGGATCTTAGTTCAGGAAGAGTACACAAAACCAACTAGATTAGTTGACGGAGTTAGAGTTGAAACACCTTTTACAGACTGGACAGTAGAAGAACGTAACTTAGCATAGCTAAATACCAGATGCTTGAATAGTTTCTTTTGTGCTTTAAAATTAGAAGACTACATGTGGGATTTCACTTGCAAAAGTGGATAAGACATATGGGATAGACTTTGTATAACTTATGAGGGGACTAATGAGGTTAAGCAATCTAGACTTAATATCTTGCTGCATGATTATGAACTATTTTGTATGAAACCAAATGAATCCATTTCTGATATGTATACAATATTCACACAAATAGACACCTCTTTGCATGCACTAGGTAGGAAACTAACGAATGCTGAAATGGTTAACAAAATTCTTCATTGTTTGCCTACTGTTTATGATGCTAAAATTACTGCAATTACAGAGCTTAAAGATCTAAACATTTGCTCTATTGACAATCTTTTTGGTTCGCTAATTGCTTACAAGCAAGGAGTTAGCCAAAGAAAGATTGATGCAGGTGAACCACGAAGGGAGAAGAACATAGCACTAAATGTGGAAGAGTCTGAGAGTGAACACTCGTAACCTGAGGATGAAGACGACATCGCATTGATGACTAGACAATTCAGAAGCTTTCTAAAGAGGAAGCAGAAGAGATGCCAGCATTGGAATAGAGGTAAATTTAATAGAAATGTCATGGTTTCAAATGAAGTGATTTGCTATGAGTGCAGGAAACCTGGTCATATCAAGACTGATTGCCCAAAACTCAAAGCTACTCCTAGCAAGGAGAAGGTAGAGGAGAAACCAATTGTAAAGATAGGCAAGAAGAAGTTTCAAAGAGCCTTCAAGGCGGACTCAGCTTCAGATTCATCAGAGACTGAGAAGGAAGAAGAAGTCACTAATTTGTGTTTAATGGCTGATAGTCTTGATCAATCAAATCAAGAAGAGGTATGTGATTTAACCTATGATGAACTTTTTAAAGTTTCTGAACACATATATGATGCATATTGGAAAATGAAGAAAATGCATGTTAGTCTAAGTTTAGAGTTTGATGAATTACAAAAGGAACATGAAATCCTTAGGAAAGATCATGCTTTAATTGATGGCAACCACATGAAAGTACTTGATGAGTTTGATGACTTGAATAAAAAAATGTGAAAATTTAAAATCATCATATGCTGAACTTGAAAAAGATTTTAAAATTTTTAAGGATTAATCGGAGAGCAAAATTTATAGAACAAATTATACAAATCGAATTTTGGAAGATATGAATTCATTTTACAAATTAATGATAAAAGCTCTCAAGGATAATAGGATACCCCTAAACTTGAAGATTTTACTAATCCTATTCTGTATCCTAAATTTATGCAATCCCTGAATAGAAAGATGAATGTTAGAAGAGTTAGGAAACTATTTTCAAAAGTAAAATGTAATAATTGTGGATTGTTTGGACATATAGCTCAAACTTGTACTTTGAAGATGAAACCTTATTTGGTGTGGAGACTTAAGATGCATAAACCTAGACATATCATACATGCATCTGATTATAAATTACCAAAATGAGAACCCAAACTTGTTTGGGTTCCCAGGTCTAACGTTTGATAATTTTGTAGGGTCGCTATCACACAAGATCTCGTGAGAGCATATGGTACCTGGATAGCAGATGTTCAAAGTATATAACTGGAGATACTGCATAATTCATATCGCTGGAAGCCAAGAATGGAGGCAAGGTTACACTTGGAGATAACACCACAAGGAAGGTTGTTGGATCATGTATGATTAGAAATCTTAATAAATTTTTCATTGAGAATGTGTTATTAGTAGAAGGCTTAAAGAATAACCTGTTAAGTATAAGTAAGCTATGTGATAAAGGATATTGTGTGAAATTTTTTCCTACTAGCTGCATATTTAGCCTAAATGGTAAAGATGTTTTGAATGGTAAAACGGTAAATAATGTTTATATGCTATACTTGAATTATATTCAATCTCCTACTGCTTTTTATTTGAAAACTGTATCTGATGAGTCTTGGCTTTGGCATAGAAGACTTTGTCACTCTAGCATGAAAAATCTTAGAAGGATTAAACAAAAGAACTTAGTGAGAGGTATACCAAAACTAGACTTTACTAAGGACCACCTTTGTGATGCATGTCAATTAGGAAAGCAATGAAGTCCTCTTTTCAGTCCAATAAGGATCTTAGAACTAGTAAACCATTAGAGATTTTGCATATGGATCTTTTTGGACCAGTTGGAACTATGAGTCTAGTAGGGAAGGTATACAGATTTGTAATTATGGATGATTACTCAAGATTCACATGGGTTAGATTTCTATTTTATAAGAGTGATTCATTTGAGGAGTTTAGAAACTTTTTGAATTGGATTCAAAAAAAACTAGGGTGTGAAATTATTTCTATAAAAAGTGATCATGGAGGAGAATTTGAAAATGAGAAATTTGAGGAATTTCGTAAGGAGAATGAAATTGATCACAATTTTTCTGTAACTAGAACCACTCAGCAGATTGGGATAGTCGAAAGGAAAAATAGAACATTAATAGAAGCCGCCCGAGCAATGTTGGCAGAATACTCACTTCCTAAATATTTTTGGGCTGAGGCAGTTAACACTGGATGTTATGTTCTAAATATGGTGAATGTGAGATCTAAACTAAATAAAATACCCTATGAGTTACTAAAATGAAGAACACCTAATTTATCTCATTTGCATATTTTTTGTTGCAAGGTGTTCATTCATAACAATGGAAAATCTGCCTTAAAAAAATTTAATCCAAAATCTGATGAATGAATTTTTGTTGGATACTTAAGTGTTGAAAAATCTTATAGAGTATTCAATAGAAGAACTTTGATAATTGAGAAGACCACACATGTTGTATTTGATGAATCTGGAAATATGGAAGAGCCAAATATTGTAGAAGATGAGATTGAGAATAAATCCCAAAAGATTGATAAAATTAATTTGGAAGAAAATGTGGAAGAAAATTTGGAGATAGAAAACCCTTTGCCTAGATATTTGAGATTTTCTAAAAATCACCCAGGGGAATTGATTATAGGTGAACCAAGTGAGGGTGTAAAGACTAGGCATGAATTAAAGAAAGAAGTAAATCATTCTGCCTTCATTTCAACTATAGAACCCACAAATATTGATCAAGCACTTTCGGATGAATTTTGGATTTTGGCCACGCAAGAAGAGTTGAATCAATTTGTAAGAAATAAAGTTTGGGAATTAACTACAAGGCCAAAGGATCAAAGTGTAGTTGGAACTAAGTGGGTATTCAAAAATAAAATGAATGACTCAGGAGTAGTCATTAGAAATAAGACTAGATTAGTTGCTAAGGGGTATAATCAAATTAAAGGGATTGATTTTGAGGAGACTTTTGCCCCTTTAGCTAGACTTGAAGCAATTAGCATTTTACTAGCTTTTGCCTATTTTAAAGGATTCAAATTGTATCAAATGGATACAAAAAGTGCCTTTTTAAATGGGATAATTCAAGAAGATATTTTTGTAGAACAACCACCATGGTTTGAAAATTCTAAATACCCAAATCATATTTTTAAAATTGAAAAAGGCATTATATGGATTGAAACAGACACTTAGAGCTTGGTGTGAGAGGTTGAGCACCTTCTTACTTGAAAGATCTTTTGAAAAATGAAGTGTGGATACAACTCTCTTTTTGAAGAAATGTGGAAAGGATATAGTCAGTGCTCCAATTTATGTGGATGATATCATTTTTGGGTAGTCATTAGAAATAAGGCTAAATTAGTTGCTAAGGGGTATAATCAAATTAAAGGGATTGATTTTGACGAGACTTTTGCCCTTGTAGCTAGACTTGAAGCAATTAGCATTTTGCTAGCTTTTGCCTGTTTTAAAGGATTCAAATTGTATCAAATGGATAAAAAAGTGACTTTTTAAATGGGGTAATTTAAGAAGATGTTTTTATAGAAAACCCATCGGGCTTTGAAAATTCTAAATACTCAAATCATATTTTCAAATTGAAAAAGGCATTATATGGATTGAAACAGGCACCTAGAGCTTGGTATGAGAGGTTGAGCACCTTCTTACTTGAAAGATCTTTTGAAAAATGAAGTGTGGATACAACTCTCTTTTTGAAGAAATGTGAAAAGGATATACTCATTGTTCCAATTTATGTGCATGATATCATTTTTGGATCTTCAAATAAAAACCTTTGTGATGATTTTTCTAAAATAATGAGTAGTGAATTTGAGATGAGTCTAATGGGAGATTTGTGTTACTGTCTATGATTTAGTATTAAGCAAATTGAGGAAGATACATTTCTTAGTCAGTCAAAGTATGTTAAGGACATCCTCAAAAAGTATGAAATGGATAATGCTAAACCTATTAGTACACCAGTTAGTTTCTCGGTTCAGTTGGATAAGGACCCTAAGGAAAAATTTGTTGATCAAAAGAAATTTAGCAGGATAATTGGATCTTTACTTTACTTGACTACTAGCCGACCCGATATCATGTTTAGTGTATGCTTATGTGCTAGATTTCAATCAGATCCAAAAGAATCACATTTGATAGTAGTGAAAAAGATTTTAAGATATCTGTTAGGAACTCAAAACTCAGGATTCTGGTATCCTAAGTTTAGCTCTTCATTTAAAATAATTGGTTATTCAGATTCTGACTTTGAAGGTTGTAGAGATGATAGAAAGAGCACTTCTAGAACATATCAATTTATTGGAAATTCTCTAGTATCTTGGTCCAGTAGAAAACAAAATTCAATAGCCTTATAAGCTGTAGAAGCTAAATACATTGTATTAAGAAGTTATAAGGCACAAGTACTTTGGTTGAAATAACAGTTGATTAATTTAGGATTAACTATAGGCACTATTCCAATTTATTGTGATAACACTAGTGCTATTTGTATTTCTAAAAATCCTATTAAGCATTCAAGAACCAAACATATAGACATAAGGCATCATTTCATAAGGGATCATGTATCCAAAGGAGAAATTGAACTTACTCATGTTTCTACTGAAAATCAAATTGCAGACATTTTTACAAAACCTTTAGCCTTTGATACTTTCATTGCATTAAGAACAAGGCTTGGTGTGATTGATTTGAATGCTTAAATAAAAATGTTTTTGCAACATTGATGTTTGTTTACTGGTTAATGTATTTGTGTGTTTTTATGTGTTTATGAACTTGCATGTGTGATTTTCTTTATTTAGAGTTTGTGTTTTTTCATTGTTTTGTATTTTTAGTGTGTTTTTGTTTAAGTTTTTAATTGAGTATAAAAATTTGAAAATTTTGAATGACAATCGTCCGAGACGAATTGTTTTCGTACGGAATGATTTGTATAGTTTGCCAACTGTCAGATTTTGAACTGTTTGAGTGCAGTTTTTCAGAGTTTTAGTGTCACTTCATCTGTACGATCGTCATGATCATCTGGGACGAAATGTATTTCAAATGATGGGATGAATGAATAAAGCGGTTGAATGGATAAGGTAGTTTTTAATATGAACTTCATACGTACGAACCTTTGGTTCATCCGGACGAATACATGTTGGTTCGATGTAGGGGACGGTTTCAACTGCCATTAAAATGATATAAGTTCTGATCATCACAGGACGAACACGTGTTCGTCTGTACGATCAGTCTGGTCAAAAGTCTATATGAAAGGATGCTTCGTAAGTTGTGTTGATTATGAAAAGCCGTTTCACTTTGATGCATTGGATCATCCATACGAAATTTTTTTGTGCAGGACGAATTGAAAATTTTGTACGGGACAAAAATTTTTTGTCTGGTACGAACGTATCGTTTTCAATAAATAAAAGGGCTTTTGAACTCAACAGTCACACTCAAAATTTCACTTTCAATCTCTTTCGTACTCTAGATCTTCTTCCAAATGGCGAGTTCAAGTAAGAGACAAAAGGTTCTGGCAAAGAAATCACATTGAAATTCCTCTGAAAACTTTCTTTCTAAAGCAAATGAGGAATCTTTTTCTAGGTTTGCCTCAGCGAAGATCACACCCTCCCAAATCCTAATCTAAGAACAACTTACCTTTCATGTAATGAACTTATTTGCCTCAACACAGTTTGGTTTTATCCTTACCCTCGTCTATCTCTACAATAAGGAAACAATCCACTATTTCCTCACCAACATGTCCTTTAATTCTAACCACTCTATAATCTGATTCTTTATCTTCAAACAAAAAGTTAAAATCACTAAGCATGGCTTAGGAGCCTTTTTGAATTTAAGGACAGAGGGAGCTAGAGCCCATCACTTGATCAACAATCATGATTATTCATGGTCTGAAATTAATAATGTTATTAGAGGGAATAATGTGAACGAACATGTGGCTAGAGTATCTGGTCTCGTTCATAATGCACAAATCATCCAACATGTCCTTAGAACTTCCATAATTTCTAAAGCTGGTGATAGGATCAACATTACCCCTCTTCTTTCTATGGTGACCATCTTGATCATGACTAAAGAACCTATAAATGAAGCCCAACTTATCCTTGGCTATCTTTATGGGCTATCTGAAATTGGACATGTAGAGCATAAGAGAAAGAAGAACATCGTCTTAGGATATCTTGTTGCCTACATTCTGGAGAAGAAATACAATTTGGTTCATCCTGATCAAGAGTTTGAAGAACCGCTCTACTACAATGACGGATCGTTTAGAGAAATCTTCAAAAAAGAACCAAGTAAAACTCATGTCATTAGTGATCCAGAGGAAGAACTAAAAGCTGTACCTGCACCCGCCAATGAACCAAATTATCAGCATTTGGTTCAAAGATTTGATCACTTAGAGACTCATTTGATCAACGCTTTGATCAAATTGAGACTCATCTTCAGCAGCATGCCACACAGTATCAACATGACATGAATTTTATGAGGGATCAGATGAATGATATCATTACCAATGTGCTTATGATGAGTACTTACTTTAACATCTTTTGTGCTGCACCTCCTCCTCCTCCACCAGATCAGGGTCCTTCTTAGCGATTGTTACACTTAGTTCTATGTATTTTCTTTAGTTTGTGTTTTAGATGTGTTTTAAGTAAGTTTGTTGTATTTTCTTTACTTTAGCTGTTTTGTTTCTGTATTGATATCCTGACCTTAGATTGTAATATCTTCATAGTGATATCAATATATGTTTACGTGTTTTAGATTTAATTGTATTGAAATGTGTGTTAGCCTTTATGACAATCATTAGATTTTTGAACTTAATAATGCTATACTTTGAAGTACAAGTCTAAATTAAATTTATTAGAAAATCTAATTTTTTTCTAAATTTAAGTTCTGCTTATAACTTGATATAATTAGAATTGTTAATTTCATGTCTCTTATTTAGACTACATTAATTCTAATATTATTATTGCAACTATGATGTTTTCTTATTTTATACTTCACTTATCAATAAAAATTTATGCACTTAGAAAAATTTGAAATTTTTTATTATTGATTTTGGAAAGATCAAAATTACTCTTGAAAAAATATACAAATGTAAACAAATCAAAAGAAATGCGCAATGGTTCGCAAGTAGAAAAAGAGGCACAAAATAAGCCCAAAAATAAAAAGATGCACAAAAATGTGCCAATAATTTGAAAAAGATGCACAAAGCACCACATGTGGTTATTATTTCTTTCCATTATCTTTTAATCTCTTAATTCAAATTGATCTACTCTACATTTATATTTTGTATTGAAATTTAAAATATACAAATTTTCTATTCATTCTTTTTGTAATGATTTTCTTTATCTTATTGTCTAAATTGACTCAGGCTTTTGATATATTCTTTCTATTATCAATGTTATATCTCTTCTTAAATTCTATGAATTAATATGATTTGCCTATTATTTTAATTTATTTACATAACATATTTTAATCACTTTCAAGATTTAATTATCAAATGTTTTTCATATGCCTGCTTACGTTTCAAATCTTTTTTCTTCTTTACTTTCTGCTGTTGTCAAAAAGGGGGAGAAATTATTTATATCATTTTTTTTATTTTGTTTTATTTATTTTTGTTTTTTGTTTTGTATTTTGTGTCTATTGTATAAGTTTTGTGTGTTTATTTTATCTGTATATTTCTAAAAATCCCTCCTTATTTACACGTGTTAATCAATTCAAGGGAAGTTTAGGAGATTTTTTGAATTTGAAAATTATACAAACAATAATTGTTTTGCCATCATCAAAAAGGGGGAAATTGTTAAGAGAGTTGTTATTTGCATGTTTTACATTATTGCAACATGTGTAGTTTTGATGATTTCAAATATTATTATTTTATGTATAGTTATCTCCTAACAATTTTTGGAAGAGTTATTTTTGCTCTTATGTGTAATAACATTTCAGAAAAATCAAACTCCATACTACAAAGACTTCAAATCAAATTCAGCATGAGATACTTTGTGTATTTAAAAACTTGTATTTTTCTTTGAATTAAACTTGAGAGGGAGTGATTGTAATTGAGTGAATACACACACACACACTTTAGGAGATTTTGAGAAATTTGTACTGATCGTACAGGACGAACATAGTTCATACGGGATGATCAAATCAGTTATCTCCTCGAAAGAGCAATGGAACGAACAGGAATTGAAGAAAATTTTTTTAAGTCCTAATCATCGAGGACTAAGTGTATTCGTCCCATGATGAAATGTTCTCTGGAAAATTTTTGTTCAAGAACGAAGTGTATTCGTTCCAGGACAAGTTGCTCTCTGGAGTACTATCATCCAAGACGAAGTGTATTTGTCCCGAGACAATTTGCTCTCGGTAAAACTTTCGTTCAGACGAACCTTAAATTTGTCCCAGGACGAAGTGAACCGACTCTGAAAATTAAGTGTCATTCTGCAGTTCTTGGGAACCGGCATATGTAATAACCGTTTGTACCGGACGAAACTAGTTCGTATGGGACACTGTGTGTGTACGAAGTCATTTCATACCCATATACATTAGGTTTGTTTCAAACGCATTTAAGTAAAATCGTTCAGGATGATCCATGATCGTACGGGACGATC
Source organism: Dendrobium nobile (assembly GCA_022539455.1). Taxonomy (NCBI): domain Eukaryota; kingdom Viridiplantae; phylum Streptophyta; class Magnoliopsida; order Asparagales; family Orchidaceae; genus Dendrobium; species Dendrobium nobile. The sequence continues at coordinate 13,051,145 of CM039722.1, forward strand.
CAATTCGTATTGACTTGAAAATTTGCAATTTTTGGACGATTTTTTTTTGTCTTTCCTATAAGTAGTCCAAACTAAACTGCCACATAATCTTTTTGCCTACTGATCTTCATGCCTATTGAAAAAAGAGTCATGAAGAGAGTGAGAGAGTGTTTGAAGGATATTTCTTTCCATTGGAGCGTGAAGGTTTCACTTGGTACTCAAAGGTAAGAGTCTTTACTCTTGGTTTGTGATTACTTCACTCTTTTCTCTCTTCCTTTTAGAATTCTTGTGAGAAGATCTGTCAAGGACATCCGGTTCTCTGCCAATACTTGAAGAGTGTGAACAGCCGAAGGGTTCTCTGCCCACACTTGGAGAGTGTGAACAGCCGAAGGGTTCTCTGCCCACACTTGGAGAGTGTGAACAGTTGAAGGGTTCTTTGCCTACACCGGGAGAGTGTAAAAGGACAACGGTTCTCTGCCAACACTAGGGATAGTGTAAAAGGACGAAGGTTCTCTGCCAATACTTGGGATTTTGTAAAAGGATGATGGTTCTCTGCCGCACCGGGTAGTGGTGGAAAGAGTGTTTGTATAGGCTTCTCCGCCTTGCTTTGAGTGCAAAAGGAGAGTCAATATTGGTATTAGTGCAATACTCGGAGGGTGCCTCCGGGGAGTGGATGTAGGTCTGGTTTCGACCGAACCACTATAAACCTCGTATCTTTATTTTTCCGCTGCCTTTTTATTTTTGTGTTTTTATTTTTAAAATATGTGGTTGAAAAATCTATTTGTACAAAACTCATTAAAGTTTATTTTTCAATTTAAAAAATTAAAAGAGGGATTAATTTTTTAATTTCCAATTCACCCACCCTTTTGGTTAGCCATGGGACATTAGCTTATGTTTAACAACCTAATTCATAGTGAACGAGTTTCAACAAAATCATCACAAAGATTTTAATTTGAAGATACAAAGATGATGTCATCAATATAGATTTGTATAATGAGTATATCCTTTCTAATTTTCTACAAAAAGAGAGTTGTGTCTACACTCCCTTTTTAAAAAGATCTGTCAAGTAGGAAGGTGCTAAACCTCTCATACCAAGCCCTAGGTGCCTGTTTCAAATCATATAATGTCTTTTTTAATTTGAAAACATGATTTGGGTGTTTAAAATTTTCAAACCCTGGAGGTTGTTCTCTGGTCCATATGTTTAAGCAGCAAACGACATCCTCCTGGGACAAATATAAAAGTTCATCTGGACGAACCAAACAAGGCATGAGTCCAGAGAACATCATCCTGGGACGAACTAGGTAAATCATTTGGATGAATAGTTCAAGTCATGGGTCCAAAGAATATCATCCTGGGACGAACTGGGTAAATCGTCTGGACGAATAGTTCAAGTCATGGGTCTAGACAACATCGTCTTGGGACAAACTAGATAAATCGTCTGGACGAATAGCTCAAAGTGAGAAAACAGAGAATATCTTCCTGGGACGAATGGGACATTTTGTCCAGACGATCAGGTCTTAGAAAAATTTTCTTCACTTTCTATTCGTTCCATTTCTCCGAGGGGTATAACTGACCTGATCGTCCCGTACAAACTTGGTTCGTCCCGTATGATTAGTATAAGAAAATTTTGATTTTTAAATATCTCTCCCAGTGTGTTTGTGCTAAATTACTCAATTATAATCACACTCTCTCATATTCAATAAAGATGAAAATACAGACTTCAATTTACTAAATATCTTATGCTGGAATTTGAAGTCTTCATTAGTCTGAAGTATGATTATCCTGAAATATTAGTTCACACAAGAGCAAAAACAATTCTTCCAAAAAGTGTTAGGAGAAAATAATAATTAAAATAATAATATTTGAAATCATCAAAATTATACAAGTTGCAAGAATGTAAAACATGCAAAAGCTAAGTAGCAACTCTCTTAATAGATGTGATTGAGTTATGTTGAGGTTTGGAGAAATTCCAATTTTGCCATCAAAGGTCCTTTTGGTCATTTTGACCCCTAATCAATTATGGGTCAAATCGGGTCCACCATAAAGCATTTCAATGTTCAACATGTCATAATAAAGGTTATGGACATAGTGAAAGGTATTGGAGAAGGTCTCATGGCCAAATTCCATAAAGTGAAAAGTCTATTTGCATAGACTATAAATATTTGAAGGTTTTGCATCTTTTGTATTTCAATTGAAATTTTTGGGTTAGAGGCCTTAGATTGGACTCATATTTCAAATGTTGATCCTAGGGGCATACTTGATCAATATAAAATTGATAGATCATGAATTGGATGTCATTTAATTGGGTTTGGAGGTGATTGAAAAGACACTCAAAAAGATTTATAAGACATAGTTCCTTGACCTTGGATTTTGGTCTGGAATTTTGGGGTTGAATGTATTTTTAGGTTTGGTTAATTAAGTTTGAATTATCCATCAATCACAATCAAATAGTTGATTTAGATTGATTTAATATGATTAAGGTTTAATTGAAGGCTGGATTAAAGGTTGAAGTGAAGTTTGGATGATTAATGTCAAGATTATAGTCTGGATTGATTGGAGTTTGAGTTGAAATTTAGATTAAGCTCTAAATGATTGAGAACAAGATGATTGTTAACCATAAAATCAACATGCAACAGTTTGGATGAATCTTGATGACCTCATATAAAAATGAGTTCAACAATCCATAATTATGAATTATTTATTAAATCTCTCAATGACAACTAACATGTTAGACTATCAATAATCTTATGCTTACTGCTTTGTACTATATTGCTTCCTATTATGTAACTTACCCCATTGTTTACCATCACCAAGATTAATCATCTATGATGTAGGTATCAACATCACCTTGAACCACCTTAATACCTATAGCAACCATGCATGTGTGACTTCATTAAAGAGATATGCTCAAGCCATGCTAAAAGTTAGTTGAATTATATCATGAGATGTCATGATAAAAAGACAAACCATACAATTGAGAGATTTGCACGTCCCTTCTTCATGAGCAATTGTTCATACTAATTAAAAATCTTATTTTTTTCCACTTCTCACCCATTACTAAGGGGCTGTTTGGTTGCCTGAAAAAAAAAATGCAATGTAAAGTAAATGCAAGGTAAAGTAAATGTATTGTATTCTAAATACTTTGTTACTGTTTGTGTTGCACCCACCACTCACGCCTCCTACTAAATACCCATAAAAATAGGAATACGACCACAATATCAAAACGTAAGTTAACCCAGAGGATGTATAAGTAATAATATATTTTAAGGATGAACATTACACACTGACGACGTAATTATAACAATGACGAGACAAAACACCTACCTCACGACAACAAATTCATAACACCCCAACCCCGTTTCCTAGTACAGAACTAACCAATCCCACTCACTCTTACTATAAAAATAATAAATTATGCGCAACACCTCCTCACGAAGCAGGAAAGAGAGTGCATTAACAACCAAAACCCCACAAACTATCGCCGATAGAAGTCCCACTGACCACACCCATAACCAAAAGCCAAAACCCAGCCAAAATAGGCCTCTAAACCTCACCATCACAACAAGCAAATATCCCGGACCACAACTAGATTTGGGGAAACCCCCCACCGCAAAACCAAACCAACCAAATAAACCCAACCCCATCAGAACGACAAACAAACACAAACACCAGCTTCCTCTGCCTCGCTTCAACCTCTCCCTTACTCCAACGTGCGTGAATAAGTACTCACAAACATCAAACCCACCCCAAAAAAAAACAACACACAAAAAAAAGTAAATATAAACACAAAAGAAGTTCCATTTTTTATTCCTATGCAAGCTACATTTGGATATTACACGATCTACAAGCATACATCACTTCAAGAGCCAAAACAATGTAATTTATTATTTGCTTGAATTTATGTGGTGGCAAACTAAGGGATTAATGCCATAGCTTTATACAAAGATCCATGACCTAAAAAGAAAAAAGAAAAATATTGGAGACACTATAAGATATACATGAAAAACCTAGATATGAATAATACTATAGGTCTTGACTTTGTTAAAAAAATTACCATGGCCCCCTCACTCACTATTA